>JAUESH010000036.1:490966-506868 GCA_032275165.1 Synergus magnus
ACCTTCAAGATGACCTTCAAGGTCATTTGAAGGTCAACTTTTGTTTTTTAAATGGAAACCCCCATTTTTGACATCGGAAATCGATAGAGCGGGAAATTTTACATTCAAATATGTACCCAAGTCATAACAAACTTTTTTTTGAAATTAAGTTTTAAATTAAAAAAAAAAAAAAAAAAATGACCTTTAAAAAACCTTGAAGGTCATCGTCAAGGTCCAAATAGAGGTCACCATTGAATGCCTCGTTAAAAGTTACGTCAATAATGACCTTGACCTCCCTGAAAAATATGAAAAAATATCCAGCCGTACCGGGACTTTTGTGACACCCGGTATAGGTATAAAATAGGAGGGGGTGAGGGGATCAGAAAAGAGGTGAATAGGAGGTATAGAGAAGGGAGAAAAGGACTTTGAGTAGATGAGGGGATGGGATGTTGAGGACAAAAGAGTGGGAGGGGCTAGGGTGCAAGAGTAGGGCAATATTTGAAGTGGTGTATTTGAATTTAGATAGTGTGGTAGTCTCCACTCTCATTGCGAGAGGGTGGAGGCTACTAATGTTGGGGAGGGGGCGTGGTATAGTAATATAAAGGTACAGGGAGAGGGAGTGAATAATTAATATAATTATATACAGAAAAAGGGATGAAAGGGGCAGAGATGTGGGGGTAGAGATGGTACTTATTCCCAGAGAGGGGGGAGGAGGATTTAGAGGGGTAGAAAGGTGAAGAATAAAGGATATAAACGGTTTTTATAGTGGGGGGGTAATTGTGGCAAGATTAGTGTCGTATATGAAGTGGAGGGGGGGTACTGGCAGGAGGCGTGTAGGGAGAATGGAGGAGGGAAGATGTGTGGCGGTAGAGGGAAGATAGGGTTTATAAAGGGGGGGAGGGAGAGGTTTAGGGGGATAGGGTAGGTTTAGAGGTGGGTAGGGATATTTAGGAGGGGGACCTAGGAGATAGATGGGAAAGTATTACGAGGGGTTGTTGATAGGGGTATTTATGAGGAATGAAAGAGAGGGGTCTAAGAGGTTGATGGGAGGGGGGAAGTTGTGAATAGAAGGGAGACAGGGGGAGAGGAGTGAATAAGTGACATAATTCTACACAGAAAAAGGGATGAAAGGGGCAGAGATGTGGGGGTAGAGGTGGTACTTATTCCCAGAGAGGGGGGAGGATGATTTAGAGGGGCAGAAATGTGAAAAATAAAGGATATAAACAGTTTTTATAGGAGGGGGGGGGTAATGGTAGCAAGATAGGATAGGTTTAGAGGTGGGTATGGATATTTAGGAGGGGAATCTAGATGGGAAAGTATTAGGAGGGGGTGTTGATAGGGGTATTTATGAAGAATGAAAGAGAGGGGGCTAAGAGGTTTATGGGTGGGGGGAAATTGTGAATAGAAGGGAAACGGGAGTAAAGGTGGCGTGGAGGGGGAGATGGTGAGGGGGAGGGGGGAAGCAGAGTAAGTTGACTAACTTAACCCATTAAGGACGAGATTTAATCGAGAACAGCAATGAAAAGTGACATTTTCTTAATCAAAAAAGTTGATCTGATGAGAATCACGTATGTATATTGTACTTTTTAAAGCACGTTCCTTTTTCACGTGGAACCCGGTAAAAGAAGCCGGTCGACGTGACCCGTCCTCATATTTCTTCCGGTGCACACGCCACTCGAGTAATTGCGAACTCTGGCTGTTTTGTCGCGACACGTATAGGATACAAAAGCGAGAGAAAGAAAATCGCCCCTGCAGGTAGGTACGTAAACAGCTGACGTTACTCGGTGAGAAAATAGCAAAAATACGCGAGCTGTGTTACTAGAAACTGGGATGGGCTAACGTCTCGCGTCGGTGGCTTCGCAGTTGAGAAAACGACGCTTTAGACGAGCTCGGGGGCGTTATACCCCCTCCGCAACGCGGGGGTATAATATTCTCAACAGGGGATTTATGCTACCGTCCTTGTAGTGCTGAGTAAACCTTACACATCCCTCAACGAAATAGGGCGGTGGCGTGGATTTTAAATCGTTCTTTTCTTCAAGATTTTTATATTTTTCCTTTGATTTTATACTGGATATTGGAGATGAAATGATTTATGTATAGTTTGTATGTATTTGATAGGAATATTTCGAATTTTGAAATCAATTTTGGTAGCTTGGTGGTGTCCTGGGAAATTTTCTTTGAACACTTGAAATGTAAACTGTAATTTCACCTCAAATCTCTCACTTCCTTCCCCTATTTTGAGGAATCACGATTTCGTTTCGCGTTTTACCAAGATTGGTAGTCGACGCCACATGTGTCACGTTCCAACTACATACAGAATAGATACTCGACCCAAAATTCAATTCACATACTTACTCTTTGCCTGGAGTTGAAAAAGAGATTCCAGAGTTGTAGGTACATAACTGTACAATTCAAAAGGCTTTTTTTTTTTTTAATAGATTAAGAATAGCGCATTTCACAATTGTCGAGATTTAACCGATTTTTCGTCTAAGTTTATGCGACTCGTTAAAAGTTCTATTTATCTTTCGTATCATTTTTTTTTTAAAGTTTGTGACTGTGGAATTTTGTGTGAATGCGTTTAATGTAATTGAAGTTGATGATGAATGGGTCGAATATCTTCGAGAAAGTGAGGAAAGTCGAGGAAAAGAATCATGAATCCAGTTCAAAGGAGAAAATACGTGTTTTGGGACGCAAATTCTGGCCACATTTTACCGTATGCACCCTGGAGTGCAGCCAGTCTTCCTCATGAAGTGGCTAAGCCATCGTATTAGCATGTATATTGCGTCACGTCGACACGTGGTGACGACCGACATCCCTCGCCGGAAACTACCTTGAGTTGGTTCCCTTTTACCGGCGACGACCTAACACAACCCCATTGTGAGTTCTCTTTATTCATCCCAATTTCAAGTCCACGAACCAAGAATGTCTATTTTTTTTTTAAAGAAGTATAAAAAATTCTAGAATTCAGAAGAATAAAAGTTTAAGAAACCTAATTACAAATCTACGTAATTTTGGTAATTTTGTTTTTAAAATCGTGTGCAATAAAAAACGTAAGAGAAGGATTCCTCTATCTTGTTTCTCTTTGAAAAATATATCATAAAACGTTCATCCTTGCATTAGGTCGTTTTTTTTTTTAGAAAGCAATACGAGCGTCTTTCCTCGAGGATTCTGGCATCGACCTTATATTGCACTGCCTTTTCCACCCCCTCTTTTCGAAATAAATCGAGATAGTCCAGACGATAAAAACTAAAGTGCCGGAGTCAAATTTATTGAATGAGATTCCAATGTTCTCGGGATTTTCTCCTGGCGAGGGAAACCAACCTTGATCGGATAAAATGTCCTTTTTAAAAAGTCTCATATCAACTTTAAGTAATAGGTACTCGGTAGGAAACTCTTTTTTTTTTATTAATTTTACTTTTTTTCAAGTAAAAATAAAATAAAAAATAATATAAGTAATAATAATTTTCAAAAAATAATAAAATCGTGTCGGATAATATTATCTTTCTCTTTTTTGACTTATGAAGTCTCAATAAGTTGGAGCCTTTTCACTATATATGAAATTTAATCCCTTTGAAAAGGGCTTTAATGGTATCGACTAAGAATGTCATATTTCTGACAGCCTCCTATGGAGCTTAATGTCGTAAGTCGTTTTGTAAAGGACGAAAAATGAAGGACAGAAATGTCGATGAAAGATAACTCTCCTGAAAAGCATCGGAAATCGAGAAAGCCATTACCCATCTCCAGAGGAGATTTTAAGTTTCTACAAAAAATATATAAAACCAATAATGCTTTTACAGATATCAAATATTCGTAAATTGAGAATTAAAATAAGAAATCAAAGAAACAAAAAATATAAAAACTAGAGAGCAGAAATTATAGAATAGAAATTATAACTATATATGCAACCAACTTATAATTAGTAATACTGACCGGAAAAGTTATTGTCAGTCGACACTAATCGCGAGTTCGGAACTTCCGGGTCTTTGTGAAAGGCGAATGGACGTTAAAGGAAAGGAGAATCGATGGACCATGGATAGACTTAACCTCGGCTTCCAGTTTCCTCCGACCTGGAAAGTTTTCTTTCATTCGAGTCCACTCAAAGTCCAGGAATACATCGTTTAATCCGGACTCTGACTCTAGTCTACAAAGACGACATTCCTGAAGAAGCTTCCAATATTCTCGAATAATTTCCGCCGCTTTCCGAAAGAATTCTACTTAACGCGTCTCAATTAGACAGGATAATTACTATTTACATCCATTAGTTGACTTTGAACGACCTATACTACTTCAAATCTCGTACGGCTGACTAAAACTCGATTTTACTACTTCATAATCATCATGACTGACTGTAGGATACTTATACTATTTAAAATCTCTTATGCCTCTCTCAAAATGATTTATACTACTTTCAAAAAATTATCTTTCACTTTAAGCTGCTTCACATCCCATACATCTGACTTAAATTGGATTATACTACTGACAAACACTTATGGATGAATTAAAATTACTTATTCCACACGTTCGGGTAGTGCGGACCCTTCCGAGTGTCTTTAAAAGATTATCCACACAACTTCGAAAAAAAAAAATCACTTATTCTACTGAATAACTCTCGTAGCTGACTTAAAATATCTTTTACTACTTAAGATACCCATATGTCAGTCTTTATACACTTATATTTCTTTGGCTGACTTTAAATGACTTGAACTACTACAAATCTCGTATGGCTGACCTGGATTTATTATACTACTGTCTAGCGCACCGGGAAACCGGGAAAACCCGAGAATTTTATTTGACCGGGGAAAAACCGGGAAAAATTCAGGAATTTAATTTAGGATCGGGAATTTTTTGTATTTTGTCGAAAAATTGACATTTTTCTTCTACTACTTTTTTTCTACTTTTTCTACTTTTTTTCTACTTTCTCTACATTTTATATTATGTTAAAATTTATATTTCTATGCATATGTTGACTTTCAAAAATCACAAAAAGACATCTATAATTTGGTCGGAGGAAAGAAAAAATTAAACGGGAGAAAACCGTGAAAAACCCGGAAATTTCAAATTGCCTGATCACTAGACACCCTGTAAGCTAATTATTCTACTCAAAATATATTATGGCTGACTTAAAATGTCTTGTACTACTTAATATACCCATATGTAAATTTTTAGATATTTATGTTTTAAAAAAATACTTACTCCACTGAGTAACTTTCGTGGCTGACTTAAAACGTCTTGTACTACTGAATATACCCCATATGTCAGTCTTTAATTCTTTAAGCTACTTATGTATTTCTTTGGTTGACTTTAAATGATTTAAACTTCTAAAAAATCTCGTATGGCTGACTTAAAACGTCTTGTACTACTTCATATACCTATATGTCAATTTTAAAGATATTTATGTTTAAAAAAATCACTTATTCTATTGAGAACTGTCGTGGCTGACTTAAAATGTATTTTACTACTAAATATACCCTATATGTCAGTCTTTAACTCTTTAATTAACTCTTTATATTTCTGTAGTTGACTTTAAATGACTTAAACTCCTAAAAAAAACTCATATGGCTGACGTAAAATGACTTATACTACTTAAAATATATTATGGCTGACTTAAAATGTCTTGTACTACTTAATATACACTGAAAAAAAAATATTTGTGCAACAAAAATTGTTTTGTTGGCTGAACAAAATTTTTGTTGGTTCATCAAAACGTTTTGTTGGCTTAACAAAACTTAATGCTATACCAACAAAAATTTGGTTGAGACAACAACAAAATTTTGTTGCACAAATACCAACAAAATTATTTTTTTGTCCGGACCAAACCTTTTTTTCAGGGTACCCATATCTCACTCTTTAAGTAAAACTGCTTTAAAAAAATTACTTATTCTATTGAGTAACTTCCGTGGCTGACCTAAAATGTCTTGTACTACTGAATATATCCTATATGCCAGTCTTTAACCCTTTAATTAACACTTTATATTTCTCTAGTTGACTTTAAATGACTTAAACTCCTAAAAAAAAAACTCATATGGCTGACGTAAAATGACTTATACTACTTAAAATATATTATGGCTGACTTAAAATGTCTTGTACTACTTAATATACGCATATGTAAATTTTTAGACATTTATGTTTAAGAAAAATCACTTAATCTACTGAGTACCTCCCGTGACTGACTTAAAATGTCCTTTACTACTGAATATACCCCATATGTCAGTCTTTAAGGCCATGTATTACTTATCCGATCCCTACCTTACCGACATTTTTTTCCCTGCAACGTTACTTCTAAATTTATTGAGATATCCAATTGAAAATTTCTAAATTAAAAATTAAAGCATTAAGGCACGTTTATCTGATCCTAAATATTTACATTTTCAAAAAAAAAATTATTTTGAACTTTTTTTTTAATTTTAATATAAATTTACTTTATTTTAATAATTAAATAATTTAAATTTTACTTAGCATATTTTCTTTAATTTTAGGAATTTTCAATCTGATATTTCAATAAATTTAGAAGTAACGTTGCAGAGAAAAAAATGTCGGTAAGGTAGGGATCGGATAAGTAATACATGGCCTTAACTCTCTAATTAACTCTTTATATTTCTCTGGTTGACTTTAAATGACTTAAAATACTAAAAATCTCGTATGAATCGCTTAAAATGTCTTGTACTACTTAATATACCCATATGTCAATTTTTAAGATATTTATGTTTAAAAAAAAATCACTTATTCTATTGAGTAACTTTCGTGGCTGACGTAAAATGACTTATACTACTTAAAATATATAATGGCTGACTTAAAATGGCTTGTACTACTTAATATATCCATATGTCACTCTTTAAGAAAAAAACTGTTTAAAAAATCACATATTCTACTGAGTACCTCTCGTGGCTGACTTAAAATGTCTTTTGCTACTGAATATATCCTCTATGTCAGTCTTTAACTCTTTAATTGACTCTTTATATTTCTCTGGTTGACTTTAAGTGACTTAAACTACTAAAAATCTCGTATGACTGACTTAAAATGACTTATACTACTTAAAATATATTCTGCCTGGCATAAAATTACTTTTCTTACTTTCTACCTCATATTTCCTGGTACTCAACACAGCTTAGATCCAAATAGATGCCACCTTAGGTTGAAATAGTAAACGGACAATTTGGCTGATTAAAAAACGACTGTTACTATTTCATATCTCTCATGTCTGACTTAAAATCTCCTGTACTACTTCAAAATTTGAAACTAATTTTGCATAAATTAATGATGATCTTGTTTGTATTCAAAAGCGATAGAAGCCCAAGTGAAATTACTCTCTGACTCCCTTACGTGACGCTCAGATTGACTAAAGCCAACCCTTGGATAATGGGCTTAAGTCGTTAAGCGAACGCATCTAGGTTCTCTAGATTTTAGACGTCGAGGTTAACGAAGGTCGCTATAGGTAAGAGACTAAGAGCACGGAGATGCGGTTCGTCGGGGAGCTTGACAAGCTTTCCATTTTCTGAAGTTGAACAGGTTGCGAAACTCTCGAATGAAAGTTAACTGACTGGAAACTAAATTGTTAACTAAAAAGCCAACTCGCGTGTGAACTCTTGTGTTTTTTTGTTTGTGCTACCGACTTCCTCTCGCCGTGGATAAGTAGTTAGCTTTTCACAAATAGGATCTCCGGGAATAGTTACAATATATTACATTAAATGTAGCTGCTTTTGAAATTTAAATGAAATACTGCAATAGAAAGATAAATCTTGAGAAAATGAGGACAATAATATTATGCACCTCTCTCGCGATAAATTCCCGGCAAATTATTAAATGCTGTAGAAATTCCAGACGGATGCTAATATATATCAACTCTAAGGGAGGTGTTTGCAAATTTTCGGGTTATTTTCACGAAAATTCTAGGAAATTTTGATGCAAAAGTCGATTTAAGTCAGACAAAGAGGCTTTTAAGTAGTATAAGTCGTTTAAAATCCGTCATAAGAGATTTTTAGTACTGTATATTGTTTAAAGTAGGGTATAAGATATTTTAAGTAGTATAAGTACTTTCAAGTAAGCCAAAATATATTTTGAGTAGTATAAATAAATTTAAGTCAGCCATAATGCATTTTAAGTAATATGGATAATTTTAATCAATACGCAAGGAATTTTAATCAGTATGAAGCATTTCAAGCGAGCCATTTTACGCCAGCCAATTCTTAAAGGAGCTGCGGGACGTTTTTTTTTTTTTTTTTTTTTTTTTTTGTTAAATTAGAAAGAAAAACCTTTCATCTGATGATGAAACATAAAAAGTAAATTACTGACACTTCATTCCCCTTAAATCTTTCAAATATAGGACATCTCCGACACGAGAAGATCCCAAATTTAAAGCACCTCAGCAATAAAAAATTTCAGGCTAGGAGGAAACTCTCATTTTTTTTTATCCGCGACTCTGGTTTCTCGAAGGCGGAAAGAATGTAGTACGGATAAGACATAATGGAGCGATGATCCAGTCGGAGATCAACGGTTCACGGATGCGCGATGATTTGCGGAAGCAATGAACATTTCAATCGACAACCGGGCGCATTCAAGTCCGCCACGAGACTTTGGCATTCGGCCAAAGCCATTAAGCCGTCTTATGGCCTTTTTGTTCCGGGCGCGGGGCGCGGACTTTTGTTTGGTCGCCTGATAACAATGGTAGATGGGAAATAATGAGGGGGTGGATCCAGAGCGGGCCAGAAATTTCGTTGGGCGGCGATTGGACGTCCTCTCGACATTTTCCCACCTGAATTTAGTCCTGATCCGAAAAGGGACGATGTCTTGTTCTCCTTTCAAGAATAATGACCCCTAAGAATTTTTTTATTTATGCATATTATGGGAATAGAGGACGTCGTACTGAATAGCTCTACATTTCGCGAAAAATCTCTTTTTGTAATCCCTTTTTCACACCCCCTTTATTTAACCAACGGATCGTTTCGTACGATTAGCCTCTGATCGAAAAATGACCCGGAAATTCATAAGAAGTTTTGCTCTACACGGAAAATCCTACCTTAAAAAAATGGTATAACGAAATGTCTCGAAAATCTCGCATATATTGTTGTTGCAAAACTGATTGGCTTTTGAATGACTTGAAGTTGAAAGAAGAAAAGCAAACAAATGGCGCAATAATATTTCACGAAAACCTTCGAAATCCCTTATTAAAATTCGTTAAGATTTCTTAAAACTCCCAGAAACATCTTGAAATCCCTTAAAAATCCACAAAAACCATTAAAATCATGAATTTCTTGAAATCGAAGTTAAAATTCGCAAAAATCTCTAAAAATTCCTAAAAACCTCTTGGAATTTCTTCACATTTAAAACCTCTTAAAATCCTTAGAAATCTTATCAAATGCCATGAAATCCTTAAAAATTCCTCAAAATCTTTTAAAAATTATAAAAATCTCATGAAATCCCTTAAGATTTTACAACCTTTGAAATCCTTTTAAATTCTACAAATTCTTTTAAAAATCATATATGTATAGAAATTCATTTGAAATCCGTCAATAAAATTACCTGACAAACTTTAAAATCCTTTAAATCCCATAAAATATTTTGAAACTCATAAAACTGTCTTGAAATCCGTCAAAAATCTCGTGAAAACTTCTTAAATTTCCTAGAAATTTCTTGACATTCCTTAAAATACTACAATAACATAGAAATCCCTTTATATCCTTTAAAATCCATTAAAATTATAAGAAATCTCATCAAATTCTGTGAAATCCTTTTAAATTTCACAAAATCTTTTAAAAATTACAAAATTTCTTAAATTCTCTTAAAATTTTCTTAAATTTCTTCGAAATTCCACGACATCGTTTAAAATATTTTAAAATCCCTTAAACTTCCTAGAAACCTTTTGAAACCTTTTAAAATGCCTCGAAATTTCACGAAAAAATTTAAAATCTCTTAGAATTCTTAAAAATCTTTGACAAGCTTTAAAATCCTTTAAATCCCATGAAATATTTTAAAACTCATAAAAACCTGTTGAAATCCGTTAAATCTCTTGAAAATTTCTTAAATTTCCTAGAAATTTCTTGACATTCCTTAAAATACTACAATAACATAAAAGATCCCTTTATATCCTTTTTAATCCATTAAAATTATAAGTAATCTCATCAAATTCCATGAAATCCTTTAAAATTTCTCAAAATATATTAAAAATCACAAAAAAATTTCTTAAATTCTCTTAAAATTCTTCGAAATTCCACGGCATCATTTAAAATATTTTGAAATCCCTCAAACTTCCTTAGGAACCTTTTGAAACCTCTTAAAATTTCTCGAAATTTCACGACAAGATTTAAAATCTTTTAAAATTCTTAAAAATTTCTGGCAAACTTTAAAATCCTTTAAATCCCATAAAATATTTTTAAAGTCATAAAAATCTCTTGAAATCCGTTCAAATTTGTGAAAATCTCTGAAAATTTTTAGAAACTTCTTGAAACTGTTTAAAATTGTACGATAACATTTAAAATCCCTTTATGTCTCTTAAAAATCCATTAAAATTATTAGAAATTTCATTAAATTCCATGAAATCCTTAAAATTCTATAAAATCCTTTAAAAATCCGAAAATCCCTTAAAATTATTAGAAATTTCATAAAATTTCACAAAATTTTTAAAAATTCCATACAATATTTTTAAAATTACTAAAATCTCTTGAATTCTTTTAAAGTTCCTGGAAATTTTGTGACAACATTTAAAATTCCGTAAAGTCCCTTAAAATTCTCTGTAAAGCTTTTGAAATCTCTTAAAATTCGTGAAAACTTGTTAAAATTCCTAGAAACTTCTTAAAATTCTTTAAATTCTACGATAATATTTGAAGTCCCTTTATATCATTTAAAATTCATTAAAATTATTAGAAGTCTCACAAAATTTCACAAAATCTTTTAAGAATCATAAAAATCTTTTGAATTCTCTTAAAATTCCTCGAAATTTCACGAAAACACTAGACATCGTCTAAAATTCGTTGTAACCTCTTAAAGTTCTTAGAAACCTCTTAATATTCCTAAAAATTTCAAAACATTTAAAATTCCTTAAAATTTCATGAATTCTGTTAAAATTCCGCGAAATATCCTAAGATACCTTAAAATTCTACGAAATCTTTTAAAAATCCTTAAAATCTTGAGAATTTTGTAAAAATCATTTGAAAATTGTCAAAATCCCTTAAAATTCCTAGAAACGTCTTGAAATTTCTCTCTAAAAAAAGTGATATAACAAAATGTCCCTAAAATCTCGCATACATTATTGTTTCAAACCTGCTCTCTAAATTTGAATCAGCGAAACTTCATTAGTTTTTGAATGACTTGAAGTTGTAAGAAATAAAATAATTAATCGTGCGCGTAGCGTGTGTGTTGATTTGATAGTTTATATTAAAAAATTGTAACAATATTCTCTTTTTTGTTTTAGACAAAGCACCCTCGGAAGCATCATTTAGAGGGACTGAATACTTGACGATAGACTTGAGTAAAGGAGATCCTGTCTTGAGTACTCAGGAGTCCATCAGTCTCCAATTCAAAACGAGACAACCCATTGGCCTCTTATTTTATTCAGGTAAGTTACATTTTAATAAATCTACTTTATTTTATTTACTTATTACTTGAAAATATCTGTCCTGAAACTTTGGGTCACAGAAGCTTCGACTTGCTATTTCGATGTAGTCAAACTTTCAATCAGGTCATGCAAGGTCGAAGAGCAAAAGTTTCCAATTGGCTCTAATACCCCAAGAGAAGATGCTGCGCAGCTGTTTAATATGCAGCTATTGTCCAGAGGAGTCCATTGTCTATCTGCATTTCTCCATTGGGTATCTACGGAAGCTGCAAGTTACTCGATTAAATCTAACTGCTCTTAAGCCAAGGGTCCTCCCACTTTCGCCCTTTCTCCCCCTTTTCTCTCCTCTCAGCCTCACGAGAAAGACCAACATGGCGACACATTAAAATTCAGATGACTCGGAGTATCCTCCATATTTGATATTTTATTCCCTTTCTCTTTTCGTTTTTTTCAAAAGTTTCTTTCGATCTTACATCTCCATTAGTCTGAACACAAAAGTTGAAATGCATATTTTTAAACTATATTTCTTTGGAAACTGCAGAAAGCATTTTCCCAACAAATCGTGTAACTCGCTAAAATAATCTCAAGTTTCTACGAGGAATTAACTTGAGCACTTGAGAGACCGGTTGTTCGTCATTAGGGAGCAGTAAAAACTAAAAAAAAAAGTAAAAAAGTAAAAACAATTTGTTACTGCAAGAATCTTAAAAGATCGTGGGGCGCCTTTTATACACAATAGCGTGCTCGGACGCGTAATCCAAATGGGTAGTTTATCCTCGGAATAAATGAGCAACTGGGGGGCTAGTGCCGCAACGCCGTGCCAGCAGGAAGCGGCAAAGTAGAAGAGTAGAACAAGGTAGGTGCGCGGCACTAATGCGGAGCGAGTAGCAATAAGTACTCAGCTTCCTAACTTGCACCTGCAAGCTGCAACTGCAGCATCATTGCAGCTTTCTTGCCAGTCCTCGAAACCCGAGATTTTCATCTCATTAAAGTAAACAACCAGCACCGATTCCCGTTATTATCCTCAAACTAAAATTATTATTATTATTATTATTGTTATTATTATTATCACTGACTCAAAAATTAGATCCTTGGAATCAAAATTTTCCATTTAAAACGACCAGGCCTTTTGTCACTAACTGTACCTCTTAGCCACACCCACTTTTGTTATTCACTGGACGCGCTCACAACGCTCACTTTTTTATTGACTGTACCATCCGGCAACGCCCACCTTTTTTCATTGACTGTACCAACGGAAAACGCCTACTCTTATTTTTGACTGAACTTATTAGTCACGCCCACTTTATCCTTGACTCTACCTTTTAGGAACGCCCTCTTATTTATTTGGCTATATCCATTGGCAAGTCCCATTTTTGTCATTGACTTTTGTCATTTGTATTCGTTGACGCATCATTTTTTTTTTCATTGAATGTACCTATTAGTCACGCCCTGTTTTATCTTTGACTTTACCTGTCGGAAACGCCCACTTTATTGTTGATTATACTTATTGGCTACTCAGAATTTTTTAATTGACTTTACCTGTTGGTCACGCCCACTTTTATCCTTGGCTGTATTCATTGAAAACGCCCACTTTCTGTTATTTACTTTACCAGTTGGACACACCTACTTATATAGGTAACTGTATCCTTAACCACGCCCACTTTTTTCCTTGATTCCCTTTCTTGGCCCCGCCCATTTTTCTATAGACTGTACCTATAGTGTACATTAGTTGATTTTTTTTTTTTTTTTTTTAATTTTTTGTGCTTTTTTTATTTTGAAATTGTGGACAGTAATTATATAATTGTCAATTTTGTACTTATTAGTTTTGAAATTATTTTGATAAATTATTTATAAAATTAATTAATTAATTTATTTTTTTTACATTTTTTGTGCTTTTTTTATTTTTAAATTGTGGACAGTAATTATATAATTGTCAATTTTGTACTTATTAGTTTTGAAATTATTTAATAAATTATTTTGAGGTTACTACTTTCTGGTTTCTGACCAAAAGCTACGTTACGATGCTTGAGAAAATTGAAGAAAATGTTTTTGTGGTAAATTGGAAAGGAAACGTTTGCACATAGAACGATTTATGCGATGCGCCAGACTGCATACGAATTCACGCCGGTAGCACACCGACAATTAAGCCCAAAGCACCGTCTGCATCTTTTATACGCTTCTAACCTACCCCGTGGAATAATTAGTATGCGGTTTCTCGTCTCAGGAAAAGCAACTCATGTCGGATTCTGCAACAAACTAACGAAGGGAACTAACTCGCTGATCTATCTAAATTTTACTATATTTTGTGGCGTATATATTTTTCTCAGTATGAGGCCGTTTAAATAAAAAACTTTAATATTTTTATTAAATAATGTTATAGATTTTATGTAATAAAGATTAAGTCCACGGATTTTACGCCCGTCTTTGCGGATTTTTGATCCTGAAGGGGTTAATTAAGTTAATTCAGCTGCACCATTATTAATTATCGAGTTTTATCCGTACACCCGAGTCTCGGCATTATCCCAAGAGTAGGGCAGTTCGAAGCACTGGGATTAAGACTTCGAACCGGTCCGTTTTATTTTTAGTGTCGCATTAAAAGCTACCGTTACATTTAATGGAAATTGCGTTATAATAAATGTCCTCAACGTGCCACGATTACGAAAAGAGGCTCCAATGTTATTGAACACTTTTTCTAATTTTGTTTTTTTTTTTTAACTGTTTCCAAAATTTCTTTTTTTCAGCTCCTTTTTCGAAAAAAATTGTTCTCTCTTTTTTTAACCTCCTTTTCCAAACCCCTTTTTCTAAACTATTTTTATTAACTCAATTTTCCAAACCCTTTTTTTATACAGCTTTTTCCAACTTTGTTTTTTAAAACACTTTTCCGAACCACTTTTCCAATCCACTTTTCTAAAATACTTTTTCCAACCCCATTCCAAGCCCCTTTTTTAAACCACTTTATCCAACTCGCCTTTACAACCTTCTTTTCTAAAACCTTTTTCTAACACCCTTTTTCAAACCTTTTCTTTAACCACTTCTTCAAACTCTGTTTTCCATCCCCTTTTTTCCAACCTTTTTATAAAAAAACTTTTCTAAACCCTTTGCTCAAAACCCTTTTCCAAATCTTGTTCCCACTCACTTTCTCCACCCCCTTTTCCCATCAACTTTTCCATGTTCTTTCTGCCAACCCCTTTTTCTAAACCATTTTTCCAAATCTCTTGTCCCACCCAATTTTCTAACTTCTTTAATCAAACTCGTTTTTCCACTTATTTTCCAAATCCCTTTTTCCTTCCCACTTTTTTCCACCCCCTTGTCCAAACTCCTAATACCACCCCCCCCCTTCCCTAACGTACTCTTCTTAACGATTTATTCCACTCTTTACCAACATCCTCTTTCAAAACCCCTTTTCCACCCCTTTTACTCCCCTTTTACGTACCCCAATTTCCAACCTTTGTCGAATCCTCTTTTCCAGCCCCCTTTTCCAATTTCCTTTTCCAAACCCCTTTTTCCATCTTATTTTTGCTACCCCCTTTTGGTCATCCTCTTTTCCAAACCCCTAATCCCACCCCCTTCCCGAACGTCCTCTTCTAAACCCTTTTTCCTACCCCCTTCTGCACTATCCATTTCCAAATCTCATTTCCCCCTTTTTCATCCAAACACCCTTACCAACATCTTCAAAAATCTCTTTTTCCATCCCTTTTTCCAACCCCTATTTATAACCTTTGTCGAACCCCTTTTTCCAGCCTCCTTTTCCAATCTCCTTTTCCAGGCATCTTTTTTCCACGCTTTTTCTCATCTTCTTTTCAAACCCTTTTTACGAACCCCTATTTCCAACTTTTGTCGAATCCTCTTTTTCAGCCCTCTTTTCGAATCTCCTTTTCCCAAGCCCTTTTTCCATCTTATTTTTGCTACCCCCTTTTTGTCATCCTCTTTTCCAAACCCCTAATCCCACCTCCTTCCCGAACGTCCTTTTCTAAACCCTACCCCCTTTTGCAGCATCCATTTCCAAATTTCAATTTCCACTTTTTCTTCCAAACACCCTTTACCTTTTTTTCAGCGGGATATGTATTTTTAAAGGGTAAACTGTCAAATTTTATGCATTGGAATATTATTTTAATATTATTATTAATATTATGCAATATTTATTGAGGTTATTGATGGTTATATTTACCAATCTTTCACAGAAAACAATTGAAACCTAAATGAAACTAGCTGTGAATTCGATCTCGGGTGTTCCATTTAATTATATTTATATTTTTTTGTGCTCATTTTTTGAGCATAACTTCAAATTATTTGAAAAATTAATTTTTAAAAATTACAATTATTCATAACTTTCTTATTTTCCAATGAAATGCATTAATCATATAGGTCAATCGATTCGTCT
>JAUESH010000036.1:561766-575472 GCA_032275165.1 Synergus magnus
TAAAGAAAATGACGAAAAAATAACAATTCCGAATTGTGCAATTAATGAATTATTAAATTAGTCAAAGTTCTTAAATTACAATTTGTAGATTTTAATCTAAAAATTAATTAATTTACATAATTATTTAAATTAAAATAATTTTCGGCAAGTTTATAATTCGGCAGAATAATTTGATACATTTGGATTTCCGAAGTTTAAAAATTTGTGAATTAATAATAAAAATAAATAAAAATAACCAATAAAAACGTTTATTATTTTGATCTAAAATTTTTTTTAATCCTTTTTTTTCTTCTTTTCATATACATATATTTAATATTTTGTGCTTTGGTTTCCCAAGGAAATTTTTATTAAGTAATAGGAGTAGTTTTGTTGTCGAGAATAAGTGATAATAATTAATCGATGTAAACAAGGAATGCTTTTATATTGAGTGGGTGGGTTCCAGGAGCAATTTCATTTATTATTTTTCCCCTAACGGAATCGAGCTGAAGTGGTACTTGAGTTAATGTCAGCTCATGCCGACAACGATCGACACTAGACAGCAAAAAAGCTCAATTTACCCTCAGGTATAAATAACGCGTTCTGGCCAACGCTCTTTGATAAAAAGATAACCTTGTAAAAAATTTACAAAAAGTTCTATTATTAGAGCAACGTTTACGATAAAAAGCGGGCTTCCGTTTTAGTAAAGACTGATTATATTTCATAAATTTTCTAGGTTTTTTTTTTTTTTAATTTTAATATCATTTCGTTTTATTGGTAGCGAAACGAACAGACTTGCTTTCCATTTATTCAACTTTTTAACCGCCATCAAAATTAATGTAGCACTATTCAAAACTGTAATGACACTGAAATAACAATTCAAATTTGTGCGCCAAATTAATTGACTAATAAGGTTAGTGCACTACCCATGAAGTTAGCTTTAAAGTGACACATGAAGTTAACTGAAATCCAAGACCCTTTTAGAATAGGTTTATTAGGAAATATTAACAATATGATGAGTTTTAAATTTAAAACAAAAACTTCTTGAAATTGTAATTAATTAAAACCCAAGAAACCATAAAAAACACAACAAAATTTGAACCAAAATTTTTTGTTTGTTTTTTTGCTTCCTGATAGAGGAAACTTTGCAGTGGTGACAAAATCCAGTTTCCAAAAAAAGTTTTTTTTTTCAATATATTTCAAAGGATATCTAATACGATGTCCTAAAATTTGGCATACTTATTCTACTATATATATATACAGAGTTGAATTTTTTACAAGGGTTTAAAAAAATATTTAGTTTTACAAGTTTTGTGTACTTTTATAATTTTTGTAAAATTGATTTTTCGACTATAAGTTCTCAAATTATCAAAATTCAAAGCTTATGTGAGGAGAAGAAAGATTCCTTGTGTCAAGTCGAATCGATTGTCCCGTGTGACTAATATATTTCATTGAAAATTAAAAAAATTATGGTTATTTATAATTTTGAAAAATTGTTTTTTCAGCTATAACTTTTCAAATTATCATTATTTGAAGCTGATATAAAAAAATAAAGATTCCTTGTATCGAGACGCATCGATCGTCCCGTATGGCTAATATATATAATTGAAAATTAAAAAAGTTATGGTTATTTGTAATTTTAAAAAATTGATTTTTCAACTATAACTTTTCAAATTATCATTATTTGAAGCTGATGTAAGAAAAATAAAGATTCCTAATGATATTTATGTTATTTCCTAATGATATGACTAATATATTTTATTGAAAATTAAAAAAATTATGGTTATTTATAATTTTGAAAAATTGCTTTTTCAATTATAACTTTTCAAATTATCATAATTTGAGGCTGATGTAACAAAAATAATGATTCCTTGTGTAAAGACGAATCGAATCGTCCCGTATCACTAATATATTTTATTGAAAATTTAAAAAATGTATGGTTATTTATAATTTGGAAAAATTCGATTTTCAACTATAACATTTCAAATTATCATTATTTGAAGGTGATGTAAAAAGAATAAAGATTCCTTGTGTCGAGACGAATCGATCGTCGCGTATAACTAATATATTTCATTGAAAATTAAAAAAGTTATGGTTATTTATAATTTTGAAAAATTGATTTTTAACTATAACTTTTCAAATTATCATAATTTAAGGCTGATGTAAGAAAAATAAAGATTCCTTTTGTCGAGGGGAATCTATCGTCTCGTATAACTAATATATTTGCATTGAAAAATAAAAAAGTTATGATTACTTCTAATTTTCAAAAATTGATTTTTCACACGGAAAAAATTACTATGATTGTGGCAACCATAGAAATAGTAAAATATGGTACAACTACGATTTATGGTTTCCACAACCATGATTTTGGTTGCCACAACCACAAATATTATGTGGCAACAACCACAACTATTATTAAATAGTTACCACAACCACATATGGTTCTGTTAATCAAAATCGTGGTGTGGTAACCACAAATTAGTAGTTGTACCATATTTTACTATTTCTGTCATTGTCACAACCATAGAGTTTTTTCCGTGCGATTGTAACTTTTCAAATTATCACATTTTAAAGCTGATATAAAGAAAATAAAAATTTTTTGTATTGACACAAATCAGATGACCTAATATTAATACATTTGATTAATTAATTAATGCTTCCTCTATGAGGAAGCAAAGTGCTCATTGAATGAGCAAAAAAGTTGATACAACTTCACAGCTGGTTTTTTTTTTTATTCTTGAGCTTCAATTAATCACAATTCCAAGAATTTATTGTTTAAAGTTATTTTTTGTACGTTAAGAATTATCTTAAATTTAAATTTTGATTTTCATTTGATTTCTTTATTTACATATTTCTCTTATTTCCTTATTTTACAAATAATCAACTAGAAGGGAAGATTTAGGATGTAGGGGAAAGGGGGGAGTGACAGGGGAGTGGAGCTAGGATTTGTCGTATTTGTTCAGCCAGGGGAGGGGCTTGGATGAGATGGGAGGGGATGAATATAGGAAAAGAGGGGGCAATCCGGTATAGTTAGCCAGTAGTGGCGGTATAGGGGAGGGAGAGGGGGTATAAAGTTTGATAACCGGAAGAATAGTAAAAAAGAAATTGTAGGGGATATAGAGGGTAATGGTGGGAAGGGGAAAAGTGAGGGGGTAATTAGCGAAGGTGGGGAGGGGGCAGAAAGAGGGGAGGTGGCAGAAACAGGAAAGGGACAGGAGAAGGAGGCAAGGCTTACTGGTGAATCTCAGTCCATATTTAGCTAGAAAATGAGCTGGTATGGGAAGAGGAAGTGAGGGGGTATTGGGATAAGTTGGAAGAGGGAGGGGAGTCAGTACTCTTTGATTGATTAGTCAGGTGAGTGGAGGGGGAAATAACGGGGTGATTGGATCTTGTTAGAAGGTAGTAGAAGTAGGAGGGGTTATGAAGAGATGAGGGGGGGAGTAGAAGATAGGAGGGAGGGG
This sequence comes from Synergus magnus, assembly GCA_032275165.1. Classification (NCBI taxonomy): domain Eukaryota; kingdom Metazoa; phylum Arthropoda; class Insecta; order Hymenoptera; family Cynipidae; genus Synergus; species Synergus magnus. The sequence continues at coordinate 565,204 of JAUESH010000036.1, forward strand.
GAAATCAGGCGGAGTGATGAATAGTTTTTTGCAAGTGGAGAAATAAGGCGTGACTGTGTGTTAGGATAAGGTGGTAAAAATAAGAGGGGCTGTGAGGTGAAGGGAGGGGAAGGGAAGAAGGAAATAAGCCGGAGGGGGTGAATCAGGTGGCGAGAAGTAGGGATGAGGGGATGTGGTAGAAGAGGGGCTGTGAAATTAAGTGAGAATGAGGAGGGGGAGGTCAGTAGTAAAAGTCAATGTATAGTCACCCGATGGGGAGACAGTAGTTAAAGTCCGTGTTTAGTCATACAAAAATCCTGAAACAACGGCGGTGATATCTTTTTATAATATAATGATATAAATATTTTCTTATCGTCATTTGTCAACTAAGAATGGATGAATATGGACTGGTCATCGATTTAATATAAACTTTTCCTCTCACTTTTCTCTCATTCCCCTTTTTATAACTACTAGCCTCGAGTGAAATATTTTATCAAAAAATGGCGCCGTGTTCTTTTTTTATTTCCTTATTTTTTTTTTTATTGGGACATCGATTCTGAATGAATCGAACGATAAAGCGGGGCCATAAAATGGGAATGTATATCCGTTATACAACATACGTCAGCCATTGTTGCGACGAACAAAGCCAATGTATTATTCGTCTCACGGCGAGTAAACATAATATGTGCGACTGTTCAATTTCGAGGGAAAAAAGCACCCGAAATTTGCAGTGTGCAATTATTAGGTATCCAACTTGACTCAAGTAATCAAACCTGCTGTTTTACTTCCGTACTGTGAAGAGTAATTGAGTTTCCGGGTATGCGTCGGTTTTGGAAATTCTAAAGTTGGATCCAATTACTGGTTTTCGATTCAAAATCGAAATAGTTTAAACTGAGATCTCGAAATAACATATTTTCTAGTATCAGAAATAGAGTAATTAGAGTTAATTATTTAATTATTATTAAGTAGTTTTACAAGAGTACATTTTTAGAATGGCTGATCTCATTATTTTTCAGAATCAATCAGAAATAACATGTGAAGATAAACATATTTTCAATCGCATTATTAACGATGGTATTTAAATTTCGAAAACTATAAAATTACGGATGTAATTGATATTTCAGAAAATTCAAATATTAACAAATTTCGAGAATTATTCTCAATACAATTACATTCGTGATTTATATTGTAACTAGTTTTAATGATTTTCATTATTTCAGTTTTTTAAAGTGTTACTTATTTGCGACTTACTTTCTATAATTAGTAATCCGTTAAAAGAAACATTTATATGAAAATTTAGAAAACAATTTTAAAATTAGTACATCAAAAAAGAATTTATGACTGGGAAGGTTTACAATTGAATTAAAAATAATATCTCATACAATGAAATGACAATTCATCATTAAAATCAGTGATCTCACATCACTAAATTAATCACCAAATATCACGAAGATCAAATATTACAACTTTACACACTTGGCATAAAATTTCAAAAATTATTATTCCAGGATGAAATTGTTTAAAAAACTGAAATGAAGTAAGTGTCTGTACTCAAAGCTATCGCTGAAAATGATCAAGACAAACATTTTTCATAACTGCTATTTTGTCTCGTAATTTTGGAACGTAGCATAGAATTTTGTACACCATGTTGTACAAAATCAATTAACGATACTACGAATTCCTACTCTACCGACTGTAGACAGCTTACCGACGTGTCAAAATCCTGCTTTACCGACAATGTGAGTAATTTGACTCTGGGGTTACCGTCAGTCGGTAAATTAGGAATCTCCCGTATCGACTGTTGGTGCAAAATTAGGGGGGGGGGAATTGCAGCTATAAAAAAAAGGTTTGTTGATCAGTAGTGCGTTTTGAAATAATATTAGAGACGTAGAGTGACATTAGAATGGGACAAAACGATTGAATTAATAAATTAATTGAACACAGGCATCGGCGACAGTGAACTCAAGGCGACTTCACGGCGCCGTGGTCACCTTTACCAGCCCAGAGTCCCACTTGGTAAGCTCTGTATCCACAGCTTTCTCGAGTGAGAGCCACCCTCTCGGAGAATAGCTCCCTGGCTCGCTGATTGGCCGGCCGTTATCACTAACACGCACCTGATTGGCTAACTCACGCGAACTTTAGCTTTTAGCGAGAAGCGATGCGCACAAATTCCCTTTTCCCTCTGACAACACTCACCTCTCGTAGAAAATTCCATTGGCACTATACGTTCTCCTCTATTTCTAATCTTCTTTCATTAAAATTTAATTTTAATTTACTTAACTTAAATTTTTTGTAAATTTGTCAAAACTTCTGTAAATATTATAGTAATTAAATATTTTAAAGTATAGCTTATTTATAAATTTGATAATTATTTTGAATAATAAAAATAGTAGGGATTATTTTAATTGTCTGATAATGTCAATCAATAATTCTTTAGGGAATCTTTTCAGTCAAAAATTTGATAAACTTTTTTATTAACGTAAAAATAAATAAATAAACTAAAAAATAATAATTTTTTGAATTAAATTCTGCTTCGTGGGTTATAAAAATTATTTTATTTTCGCAAAATAAACATAAAAATATTTACTGTATTGAATAATTACTATTATAAACGATTTTAAATTTTAATATGTGGAGTTTCTCATTTTTAATATAGTAATAATTTTTTAATACACTCTATTAATCAATACATGTGTATAACGTGATAAAAGTATTTTTTATAATCCATAAAGCGAAAGTTGATTTTTTTATATAAAATTCTTTATTAGAATTATAAATTAACCGTTTTTTATGAAATTCATTTGATGAATGGAGCATAATTTTTAATATCCTCTCAACGAGTTTTTTTTAATTAAAATATTTTTTTTTTTGCAAGAATTAATTTTACCTAAATTATTTTGTTTAACAATTTATTATTATGTCATTTTTATACAAAATATATCAATTCTTCAGAATTTTTTCTAATTCTACCTTTCGATAGCGGTATTATCTGACAGCCAATATGGCCGCCGTCAAGTTCAACAGCTGATCCACTTCATAATCTTTTAAGATCCTAAAGACACTCTAAATTTAAATATATTTTTTTATTGATATTACTATACTATTAAAATTATTCTTATCATTTTTATTATGATAAATAATTATTAATATTATTAATATTAGAATAAATTTAAAAAATTCTTAGCTTCTCTAGATTAAAAATTAATGAGACTCAGTTTATATTTTATTTTTTTAAATTTTTTTCGCATGAGTCCTAATGTGGGGAAATTGTTTTTATTTTCAAATCGAGGAGTCGTATTGCCAGTCACTATTTTCGTTCACCATCTTGTGAGTCGTTAGGAATAATCACCAGTCTCTGTACATACACAAGAGAGTTATGAAGCAAGCATAGGAATTTACTCACTTATCACCAACTTTGCACATGCACGCATTCTTCGTTCATCTCTCATCATCTCTCACCCGCGATGAAAAAAAAAAATTGATAAAAACTCACCACGTTTCATACTTTTATCCACGATCATAAAAAAACTCGTCCAACGTTATTTAATTAAATATCTTCAGAACCCAACACGTCTCGCTTACTTATTCAGTTTAAAAAATGTTGAAAAATATAAAAAGTTTTTATTAAACGTTTCACTTAAATTTTTTTTTTGTGAGTTTTATAAAATATAAAAATATTAACTTTTTCTGAATTACTATTACTTTTCTAAATCAGACAATATTTACTTCAATAAAATTTTAATATTTATTAAAACAATATTTTAATTGTTCAGATTCGGGAATTTTCCAATGTCGATTTTTTTCCACTGTTGGAAACTTTCTACTGTCCGGAATTTTCGACTTTGGGAAGTTTTCCACTGTCGGAAATTGTCCACTGTTGGGAATTTTTCACTATCGGGAATTTTCCACTGTTGGAAATTTTATTTTTTCGGGAAATTCTAAAAAATATTCTTGGTCTATAAACTAGTTAATTTCGGATTGAATATAAAAATCTGTTTCGCCTCATACGAGATATTCTCTCGACACTTTTCAAAAGTAATAGAAGCAAAGTAAAGACAATAAAACAAGGGAAGTAAGATAAAGTCGAAAGAAGCTCGAAGCGTCGAACACTATGAAAACCAAGGCGATTTATATTTTATTTACTTTGTTTTTACGCGCCTCGCGATGTCTGCTAGGGTAACATAAAAACAAAGCGGTCGTAAAGTGCAAGTTGATAACTGAGAAAAAAATCATATAAAAAATGTGAAGTTCTTGAATAATGTAGAATATACTTTCATAAATATTTATAAACCAATTCTTGAGCAAATCGGATTCTTTATAGTGTTTAAAAAAATTATTCGCTTCTTATGAATAATCATTTCATGACATTTATGTTATTGATAATTTTTTCATCTTACCGAAAAAATGATCTTAATTTGTTTTGATAATAATAATAATAATAATAATAATAGAGTATTGATTATTTAAAAGCATTAAATCCAATTCACTCTTCAATCATCATTTCTTTTTTGTTCTTTCATTTATCGGCTACTAATTTTTTCTATTTAAATTTAATACTATAATATTTAATCTATCATATAAAAAATAGATTTTTGCAAATATGTCTCTAATAATAGCATTTATAATTTTTTCAACTTCACTTTTAATACTTTCATCGTCATTAAGAAACTAACTCGGGACGACTGAAAATTCCCGAAAAATAAAATTCCCGAATAAATAATTACCGAAAAATAAAATTCTCGGTATTATAAAATTTCCGACAATATAAAATTCCTGACACTTTAAAATTCCCGACACTAGAAAATTCCCAACCGAAAATGAACTAGAATATAAAATTTCCGACAATGGAAAATTTCCGAAAAGAAATCTAAAAATGTTTGAAAAATATTTCTAAAATACAGAATAATTGAAAAGAATTTTTTTTATTATTAGTTGAAGTATTTATTTATTAAAATAATTTTTTTTGGGAATTTTTTAGTGTCGGAAATTTTACAGTTTCGGGAAACTGTAATTTCGAGAATTTTATGTAATTTAATAATAACATTGTAATAATGTAATTTATGTAATTTCGGGAATTTTCTAGTGTCGAGAATTTTAAAGTGTGTCGGGAATTTTATAATGCCGGGAATTTTATTTTTCGGTAATTATTTATTCGGGAATTTTACAGTGTCGGGAATTTTATTTTTCGAGAATTTTCAGTCGTTCCACTAACTCATCGAAAGTAAATTGTTGTAATTAAATTTTTCACTATTTCTTTTAAAATTTAATTTTCCCACCTAAAAATTTTTACTGAGTTCTCCAAAAAATCTTTTTGCAAAAAAATCGAAAAACTGGACTTAATTCGATGTTTCTAATCATCCTCATCATCATTTTCATTTTCATTCGTCTTGACTCACTTCGCAGAATGACTGTGGGTGAATAATGAACTAAATATTAGATCGAGCACCAAATTGCATGCGGAATTCTATCGAACGAACGCACCGCTTGCATGGAAATGCATAAGTTATTTTTTTTAACTTTCAGGAGAAAAAAAATTCGACGTCAACGAAAAAAAAAAAAATTCCTCATGATGATAACATTAACGAGATGTGATAAAATGATAAAAGTGACATAAAGGGATGATCGAAGACCACATTCTGCGTACTATAACATGGAGCTCATTTTACTCATACACATTCGTCCTTCTCTCTTGTCAATGTCTTCCCTATTTAAAAGAGTGGCCCATAAATTTCAATATCTTTTTAAAATAATAATAATAATAATAATATTAAATAAGATGAACTTAGTTCAAAATACGTTCAAAAATTGTTTGGACAATTTTTACTTGTTCTGATTTATGGTCCACTCGAATTTTCTCTCTCTTTTTACACGAGCCTCTCTTTTTACACTAGGTGGCGTACAAGTTGTTTATATCTCTCTGTTTTTTTTTTTCTTATTTGTTTGACGTGTCTTTTTTTTTTTTTTTTTTTTTTTTACTATTTATTTCAAAATTTTTGGTTTTAGTGAAACTTGTACGTCACCCCCCGTATAAAAACCCAACCATCACCACTCCCGAAAAAGTCGCTCGAAATTTTCTTTACGCAAATTTAGCTGTGATACGATGGGGCTCTGGGTAAGATTCATTTTAATAATAAAAGGAGGCAATAGAACTCAAGAGACAATATATCTCTGCCTTTCATGAATATAATATAATAAAATTATGTTCAAAGTAAAGGGAAGATTTTTCTCAATCAATTTACATTGTTCTCAAGTTCGAGATTTAAAAAAAAAAACTAACTTACAATATTATTTTTACTTAATTCCTGAAATGGATTTTTCAATTCGTCCATCAGGAAAAATCGAGCGTTTTATCCAGATGAATCAATCGTAGCATGATTAATTCTAAGCGACGTAAAGAGATCTGTCTATCTTAACTGTGATTGATTTCAGATTGCTGATTTTGTAACGAGAGCTGAAGAAGAAATCTCAGGTCACAAAACTATTATTAAAGTCCGCAATAACAAGCCTCGGGATTTTCCCTAAATATTTTGGAAAAAAAAAATAGAAACTTGCCAATAGTTTTTCTGACAAATGGAATTTTTTTTCGTGGACGGAAAGTCAAATAGAAACTTCTTTCTATTTGGGGCGCTCCGATTTGGTACATTCTACATTTTTATTTGAGTAGTAAAAAACTTTTCTTTCTGAGTTTTGCAATCGTTTACTTTACAATGGCGCATCGAGTCGATTCTTGCAGCCTTAGAGTCTGTAGTGTACTCTTGACATAGCAGAGTTTCAGCGTAGCATCTACACTTTCATAGCTATAGAACTGTGACACAGTTCTAGTACTCATAAGCTGAACTGCACCAACGTTACAACATCAAACTTGAAGCTCACAGCTTGCACGAAGCAGCCTGTGGTTTCAAAACCCAGGAGAGCTTTACCTCAACTTGCACGGATACATATATCTTCCACATGCGGCTCGAACTAAATCGCGATTTATTCCGAAATACAGACATGACCTCTCTCGTTAATATCTTACATTTAGGTTCATTTTTTACTTCCTGTCTCCCCTTCTCACACGAATTTAATTTATTCTCACTAGCAAACCAATACTTTATTATTATTTGTTTTACATACTTCTTACAACTTCGAGTCATTCAAAAGCCAATCACTCTCTTAATCTGAATAAGCGGAATTTCGCTGATTCAAATTTAGAGAGCAGGGAGGTGATTATGTACAGTCGAGCCTCTCAATAGGGCGCCTCTCGGGGGAGTAGGGGAAATTTTTCTCGGAAGCGCACTACCCCCACCAATATCCTCCGCACATTGAAACTTTTGCCCTTTGCCTCTGAATAAGGCGCTTTTCAACGCGGAGGCTAGAAGGTGGGGGTAACGTTCGAGCGCAGTTGAGGAAAAGCGCCCTATTGAGAGACTCGACTGTAATTTCATTTGACGTTGATTTCACTTTAATTTCACTTTGATTTCACTTTCACGTGTATTCATATTCACCACATTTCAGTTTTTTGTCAAAATTTACAGCGACTGTCAATTTTGACATTTCTAAATTCACTTATCATTCACTTATGGGGTTACAGTATTTGTTTATGTCCTTGACTTGCTGGAGCACAAGGTCGATATGGTGTTTGCTTACTAAAAAAACAGCCTGGTGTTCACGGAATGCGTGAATGATACAGTCGAGCCTCTCAATAGGGCGCCTTCTCCTCAACTGCGCTCGAGCATTACCCCCACCTTCTAGCTTCCGCGTTGAAAAACACCTTATTGAGAGGCAGAGGGCAAAAGTTTCAATGTGCGGAGGATATTGGTGGGGGCAGCGCGCTTCCGAGAAAAATTTCCCCTACTCTCCCGAGAGGTGCCCTATTGAGAGGCTCGACTGTAAGTGAATTTAGAAAAATCAAAATTGTCATACGCTGTGAATTTTGACAAAAAACTGAAGAGAGGTGAATATGAATTCACGTGAAAGTGAAATCAAAGTGAAATGAAATTACATAATCGCCTCCCAGATTTGAAAGAACAATGTATGCGAGATTTTAGAGACATTTCGTTACACCACTTGTTTAAGATCTCATTAATTTTCCCGAAATATAGTACTTTCAGCTATGGAGAATAATAACTTGTGAAAAATTGAAGAGAAAAGTACTTTACGATTTTTTTGTGAAGTCAATAGTTTCCAATTTAGAGCGGTTTTTAATGCGAACCAATCAGCGTGCGTTTGATTGACGCCTGTGATTGGTGCGCGGTCAAGATGACAAAAACTGTCCATAAGTGGACAAATATTCATCTGGCGGAAATTTCAAAGAGGACTTTTCTGCTTGTTTTTTATTAATACATTCGATAAGAAAATGTAAACATTAGTTATACAATAACTAACATTAATAATAATAATAATAATAATAATAATAATAATAATAATTTATTGTCATTAATTTTAATGAAATAATTTATTTTTAACTTTACGGTATAATAGTTCAAATACTTTAAAGAATATTTAGAAAATAATAATAAAATCTTAAATTATATTCCCGAGATAGACTTTCCACATTTGATATCAAATTTATATAAAGTTCTATACATATGTAAGTGAAAACGTGTCCGAGCTTTGCATTAGTGATTTAAATATTCATGAGGAAGATTCTTCTCTTAAATTTCATGAAGAATTTCAATTAAACTGATAAATTCACTTCTACATTTCCAAGTAAATTTAATGTATATTTCCTTTTGAATAATAAAATTAATTTTGCAATATTTTACATTGTTACTAAAATAATAAAATATAGGTCAGGTATATCTCCTAGGTCAGAATAAATTAAAAATTTTAATTGCATTCCATTTATAGAATTATAAACCGGCGACACTTAAATAAAATATAAAAACTCACTCTCTGCAGTGAAAAAGGTTTCAGCAGAAAATTTAGTACTATTATCAGTAAAGGTTGAAATTTATCCGAACAAATAAATGCTGGTTGAGGTGGGGAAGACGAATGAGGGGTAAATTCAAGATGGGCGATATGAGAATCGAGATACTGTGTTTTATAAAGTATTTATATCTGGTGCTACACAAGCACAGGTTGGGAATAAACCGTGTGCAGAGCAGCTTCGGATTTATGGAGGATCCGCATGCCAGGCAAACTTCTACCAACCGATATTCGTCCTCGTGTAACAAGTGAGCATAAATTCTTATTTCCAATGTTTGATGGCTCCGATCTGACAAGTTCTTTTCCATCCCAACGGCTTCTGTTTACTGTCTCTTATTTTTCATTTCAAAATTTAATTCAAGCTCTCATTATTATTAATTATTGTCAAAATATTGTTTTAAGTATCCTACGGAATTCCTCATTAAAAAACAAGAAGAAAAGTCTTCTTTGAAATTTTCGTCAGATGAACAGAATTTCAGTTATGGGCAATTATTGTTATTTTAAGCGCGCACCAATCATATCCGTCCATTAATCGCACTCTGATTGGCTCGCACTAAAAATCGGTCTAAATCGGAGACTATTGACCGCACAAGAATTTCGTAAAGTACTTTTCTTTTTAATTTCTCACGAACTATTATCTTAGAGAGATAAAAACATTTAGATAAAGATACAATAAGTAAAAAGAGTAAAATAATAATATTATTATTCCCTGGATGCAAAATAGGGTTTTGGGTTTCCATATTAGAGAAATTTCACTTAGAAACTTCAAGTTACAATTGTTTTCAAATTGAAAATATCTCCCCTTTTTATTTTCGCCTGTTCCTTCCAAGTAAATTTTTATTTTTCTATCCTCCTGCGGAAATACAGCTTTCCGTTATGTGCCTGTCTGATTGAGATACTTCCGTATTTGCCACAGATCCTCTAGGGTGGAATAACGTAATCAGTTGCCTGGCACGTAATCCCTGGTGATTGTGACTTACCCTCAATAGGGCTCATATTTATCCCTGAGTCAATCTGGTGTCAATTTTCTTTCCAAACAAAAATACAAACAAGGAAAACCCGTTAAAAGCTCACTTAAAACAAAGTAAGTCTTGATATTAAGGGTCTCGGGTTCAATTTCTAACATCAAAATTAAAGTTCCTCATTTTACTCAACAAATACTAGAATTACGTATTTTTTTTCGAAAAAATCTTTATTTATAATATTTTTTCACAAAAAACGAGGAGATTGAAATCTAACTTAAAAAATTCGTCTTATTTTACGCAAACAGTCTTACCATTAGACATTTTTTCGCTCTGTACCCTAATCCTATCTTAAAAAAGTGGTGTAACGAAATGTCTCGAAAATCTCGCATACATTGTTGTTGCAAACCTGATTGGC
>JAUESH010000036.1:602093-612715 GCA_032275165.1 Synergus magnus
GGGAGAAGGAATGACCCCCCCCCCCCCGGACGATCGATCAATCGAAAGTCGCGAGGATCAATCGCAATCAATATAATTAATAAATAATTTTATTTAAAAAAAATGTATTTTCTAACAGTCTCGGTAAATCCGGGCCCCCTCGAAAATTCTGGGCCCGGGGAGAATCTCCCTGTTATCCCCCCTCTCTCGTCAGGCCTGTTGTTACGCCATATTTCAGTCGTGGTTCAAATTAATGTAAGAATTCCAGCAGATATTTTAGTGAATTAGAAAAGAAAATAATGCGATTCCAATTTCCCGCCATAGAGTACGGAATTGTGACGTCACTGTACAGACATGCGCAGTAGATGTATATAGCATTAATCGCTGCGCAGTAGATTTATGTCGAATTTATTGATGCGCAGTAGACTTCTATTGAGATTATGACTGCGCAGTGCACATATGTAGAACTTATAGCTGCGCAGTAGACTTCTATAGAACTTATGGCTGCGCTGTACAGTTTTTTTGACAAAATAATATTACAAAATAGTTTAGCTTTGGTCGTGAATTATCTTTTTAGATATTTTTGCCTAGAAAAAAAATATTTAATGAAAATAAGTTAAATCGTACTATAGTACAATTATTTATTTAAAAAATAGATAAAAGCTTCAATTTCATATTAAATTATCCTTTTAACTATTGTCTATAATAGACATCTAAAAGGAATTACGATTAAAGTTAAAGTACCAAAGCCATTTTCTCCGAGAGAGATTATACATACGTTTGAGTTCATATTTTCATCTTTTATTACGATGTAATCCCATCAAAAGTGAGTCTTGTGCCTTTTTATGTCTGAAATAAAGCGCGAGTTTTATAGAAGCTGAAGTATATTTCAGTTTTAATGGAATCAAAGCTTATAAGATGATATTAAACTGGTGCAATATTTTCACGCAAAACTCATTATATTATACGGTGGTTATTATTGGTCATTAACCTGGACGACTATTTATTTTATTGGTACTCGTTTATTTTCTATAATCAAATATATTAATAATTCAGAAATATCATTAACGCTCCCTCTCTGGATATCTTTATTAATTAATCGATATTATTCATTTTTTTCGGTCTTGCAAATTATGTACACTTTACACAAGAAGATTGAATACTAAATTGCTAGTTATAAATTAAGTATGCAGACTCACTGTTGTCAAAAGAAAATTAATTATTCTTTAGTTTTTATATAGATAGGGATCTCGATTAATTACTGTTTCTCGTGATAGGACTAAATTACCTCTTTTTACTCAGTTCTTTATAGGCTCTTATTTTTTTATTATTTTATAGAGCGTTTTATAAGCTATAAATATAACTCAAAGAATACTTTGAATTCCGTCTCTTTCAATCAATTTTTATTGAATTCAGTACAACTCTATTTAATTTTTAAAGGTATAAAGTTCCTTTAATCGTTTTCACTTGTTATTCTTGTTAAAGATCCAATTATTCAATTCGAGCTTTACGGGCTCTTTAATAATTGATACATAATTTCATTAAATCCCCGAATCAAGAGAAAACGTTTTCTGGTTGAAAGTTGCAAACACAGAAACTCTCAACTCTGTAGAATTGAAATGTTTAATTTTATCTCATTAGTAGCAATCCCAATTATTTTAATTTCTCGCAGTTTCGATAATAATGCTATAATAATGATAATAAAAATGCTTTGAAGCTACTATATATATTAATTCTAATAATAAGAATAATTGAATGCCGCCGTTGTATTTATGAATTATTACTGCAAAAGGCAAAGAGAATTATGACGTGACTCGAGAATTTAAATTACGAAACGCCTCGAGTTAATTGAAGGCGTAGTCTCTAAGTTTTGAACAAGTCTGAAATTCAAGGCCCCTTCAATTATTAGGAAGAGGCTCACCACTTTTTAAGTTTTTTAATATATTATCCCGCTTTTATCAAAGCTTCAAGACTCTACAATTTCGAAGCTGCAAAGCATTTCTATTTGAAATATTCTGTTTAAGAAATTTATTTTTCTACAGTTTGTAATTGATTTATTGATTTATGTCGCTTTAGTTATATTCTTTTGGCTATGGAGATCAGCGGAATTCAATGGAATTTCAATAAATTTAGTGGCTTCAATATTACTTACCAGAACTCAGTAATATTCAAAGGAATTCAATGCAGAATTCAGTGAAATTCAATAGAGCTCGCCATAATTCAATATAATTCACCAGAATTTTGTCGAATTTAATAGAATTTATCAGAATTCAATAGAATTGACTAGAATTTAATGAAATTTAAGGACAGTGGATTAATAATAATAATTAATAGATTAATTACCAATATTGAAATTGTATAGAATTCTAGGAGGTTGAATAGCAAAAAGCGGAAATAAGTAAAATTCAATATTTTTAATGTAATTCAATAGAAATACGCGAATTTCAAAAGAATTCCGTGGATTTCTAAGGATTTTCATTGAATTTCATTGACTATTGAATAGAAATAAATGAAATTCAAAAAAATTGAATAGAATTCTATAAAGTTCAATAGAAATCCATAGATTTATATTGAATTGCATTGAATTCTATAAAATTCTATATAACTGAATTAATTTCCATTGAATTCTATTGAAATTCATGGAGTTCTACTACGTTTCAATGAATTTGTTTGAACTTCAATGAAGTCTCTTGAATTCCACAGGATTCCATTCAATTCTCTTGATTTCTGTTGAATTTCGTTGAAATGTATCGCTTTGCACAGAACTCTACTTAATTCTAAGGAATTTCATGGATTTATATTTAATTCCGTTGAATTCTATAGAATTCCATGTAAATGAACTAATGTTCATTGAATTATATTGAAATTCACGCAATTCTACTACATTTCAATGAATTTGATTGCATTTCAATGAAGTCTCTTGAATTCCAAGGAATTCCATAGATTTATATTTAATTCCATTGAAATCTATAGAATTCTACGCAATTCCACTAATTTCCATTGAATTCTATTGAAATTTACAGAATGCTACTAAATTTCAATGAATTTGATTGAATTTCAATTAAGTCTCTTGAATTCCATAGAATTCCATTCAATTCTTTTGATTTATATTGAATTTCGTTGAAATGTATCGAATTGCATGCAATTGTACTGAATTCCATGGAATTCCATAAATCATACTGATTTTTATTGAATTTTATTGAATTCCATTGAGTTCTACTTAATTTTACTGTATTACATTTAATGACATTTTATTAAATTGTATTGAATTCCATTGAATTCTCTTATTTTCTACAGAATTCCTTTGTACTCCATTGAATTTCATGGATTTATATTGAATTCTATTTAATTCCACGAAATTTCATTAAATTTTATTGAAATTCCCGGAATTCTACTACATTCCAATAAATTTTATTGAATTTCAAGAAATTATTTTGAATTTCACAGAATTCCATTCAATTAGCTTGATTTCTATTAAATTCTATCGAATAGCATGGAATTCTACTGAATTTCAATCAATTTTATTTAATTCCACTGAACTCTATTGAATTTCACTGAATTCTATTGAAATCCACTGCAATACATTAAATTATATTTAACTCTATTGTATTTAATTAATTTCCTTTGAAGGCAAAGGAATTTGATTTGTCTTGAATTTAGTTAAATTCTGGAATCTATCACTAAAATCTATTGAATTGCGCTGAATTCAATTGAATTCCATTGAATTCTGTTTAATTCTATTCAATTTTATTTAATTCTATTCAATTCTATTCAATCACATATATAGAATTATACCCCGTATCCAAATTTTCCGCATGTGTCGCGAAATTTACCTTATTGTCATTTTTCACGGGAATTTTTCAAATACTAAAAATATTACTTTAGTTATTATTAACAAATAATCGCATTTTAATAAATTTTAATAAAAAGAAATATTAGTTCGATCATTGATTAAAATTACATTCAAGAATATTTTTAAAAATTGTAGTCAGAAATAATATTTTTCGCAATATACGGAAAAACATAAAATCTCTAGATCTATTATATAAAGATTTTAATTAATGATCTAATTGGTTTTTTATTTATTAAGATTCAATTATTTATTCATAAAAATTGAAATTTTATTTTTAGTATTTAAAAAATTCCCGCGAAATATGATTAATAAGATGAATTGCGCAACGCATGCGCACTAGAAAAGGGAGGAATATTGGGAGAACTGGCTAGCGCCCCACTTGGCGATTTCCACTCGTGACATAAAATTCAGCTGAAGTTCGTACCTAATTTTCATGCTTTAGAACCTTATTTTTAATCATTTAATAGAAAAAATGATGTGATGATAAAAAATCGTTGACAGTTTTCTAAAAATAGTAATAGTTGAAGAAGAAGCAAAATTCTGACTCAGTTTTAATATTTCAGTTCAAGACTCGAGAACCCAATGGACTCATTCTCTTCAACGCTGGTCGTGAGAGGGATTTCATTGCTGTGGAATTAGTCAACGGCCACATTACCTACGTTTTCGATTTGGGCGATGGACCTGTCAGAATCAGAGACACATCGAAAACGAAACTCAATGACAGCAAATGGCATGCTGTCAGTATAGGTCGACCAGCACCCAAAAGACATACTCTCGCTGTCGATGATCACGTCGCTGCAATAAACAGCCAAGGAAGCAACGAAAATCTCGATCTCGATGGAATTCTCTATATAGGTAGATCTCGAATCAAAAGAAATAATAAGAAAATAGTACAAACAACAGAATGAAGAAAGAAAGAAATGAAAGAACAAAGAAAATAAGATAATAAGAAAAAAAGATTAACAACTGCATTTCTGGGTCTCTCGGCACCCATAGTTTTGTTAAAACTCGCAAAGTGGAAATTTACTTTCCTTACGTGCTTCTTATAGAGTCGGAATGCGAACAACTTTATACCTTCTCATTCTTTCTTTTTTTCCCTCGGGATGAGAAATGCGGTGAGCAAAATTCACTGAGAGAAAAAGAGAATAATTAAGTCCATTGGGAAATTTTACTAATCACTATATTTGGAGTTTGATTTCAATTGTACTTCTTTACGGATTTTAAGAAATTCTATCCATTTGTTGCAGATTCGAGATTTTAAATTTTTATATTATATTATTTTGTTTTAAGGGTGATGGATTTTTTAATCATAAAATTCGTTTTCTTCATATTAATTAATAAATATTGTAACTAGATATTTTTTTAGCTTTGGAGCACTATTCACTTTTTAAATAGAAATATGCATACAGAGCGAAAAAATGTATAATTTTAATACTTTTTGCGTAAAATGAAGAGATTCAATTTTAAGTTTGATTTCGAATTTCTCGTTTTGAGGAAAAAGTATTCAAATTAAAATTTGTTTTGCTCTGTAGCCACATTCCTACTTATAAAGTATGTAGATATACAGAACGTAAAAATATCTAATTGGAATATTTGTTGCGTAAAATGAGGAAATCGAATTTTTAGTTTAGAGCGGTCCAATGCCCTTAAATTTAAATACATATTAAGGGTGCTGAACTCAAGTGCTATTCTCAAAATTCGATTTCTTCATTTCATTTAACAAATAATATAATTAGATATTTTTTTCTCTCTGTAGTGGTACTTTTTTCAAATATAAGTATGTGTACAGAGCGAAAAAATGTCTAC
Organism: Synergus magnus; assembly: GCA_032275165.1. Lineage (NCBI taxonomy): Eukaryota > Metazoa > Arthropoda > Insecta > Hymenoptera > Cynipidae > Synergus > Synergus magnus. The sequence goes on from JAUESH010000036.1 coordinate 607,732, forward strand.
TTTAAGTTCTTTTTGCGTAAAATGAAACATTGAAATTGGAAATTAGATTTCGGATTCTTCGTTTCACACTAAAATGATTGAAATTAAAAATTTTTTCGCTCTATAGACACATTTCTAATTCAAAAGAGAGTACGCCTTCAGAGCGAAAAGATATCAAATTCAAATAATTGTTAAGTAAAATGGGGAAATCAAATTTTGAGATTAGAATTCATTGCAAATGTTTGACATTTAAAAATTCGAAAGCAATAATCTCGGCAAATTCAAAATTTAGATCCACTTTGCTAAAATCATTTTGTCCCGCATGTCTTGTATTTACAAGGATTACAATCTCGTTTTGCTCCTGCTACATGTAAAGTTCATGAATAAATTAAATTTCAGGAGGAGTTGAGAAGTCGCAATACGTTCAGCTTCCAAAGCACATCGTGAGTAGACATGGATTCGAGGGATGTTTGGCTTCCTTGGATCTCAGTGGAGAAAGTCCCGACCTCATATCTGATGCTGTCGTTCCAAGTTCTTCAGTCGAATCGGGCTGTGATGCAAATGCTAGTTTACATCCTGGCAAAAAGTGCACACATGATGTTTGTGCCAATCATGGCACCTGCGTCCAACAATGGAACAGTTACACCTGCGACTGTGACATGACCAGTTTTTCGGGTCCACATTGCAGCGATGGTGGGTTTTTTTTTATTATTTTAGGGTGTTGAACCCAAGTTCAATCCTAAAAATTCTCTCTCTTCGTTTTACTTAATAAATATTATAATTAGCTTTTTTCCCTCTGTAGTGGTACTTCTTTGGCAAATAGAAATATGCGTACAGAGCGAAAAAATAGTTTTAACACTTTTTTCGTGAAATGAAACATTTGGAATTTGAAGTAAGATTTCGAATTCCTCGTTTTACGCAAAAATTATTGAAATTAAACATTTTTTCGCTCTATAGGCACATTTCTAATTCAAAAAAGAGTACGTATACAGAGCGAAAAGAAATAAAATTCTAATAATTGTTGAATAAACTGGAGAGATTTAATTTGGGTTAGAACTTGAGCCTAATATCCTTAAAAACTCATCTAGAGAGTTCCTTGAAAAAGTTTATGCTCAGGAAAACATTTTTGCTACGGTTTTCTAGTTGAAGATTCCTGTTACCGACATTTACCGGCATCTAGAACAGGTAAATGTCGATAAGAGGAATCTGTATCCTGAAGCAATTCTGCAAATAATAAAAGACGATGTACCACATGTCGGCAAGGCAGGGATCTATAAGTGGTACATGGCCTTTAGATTTCTTTTGATAAAAAATAAGCAAATCTAATTCATTTCTTTTATTTTAGAATCTGTGGCTTATGAATTTGGAGCTGGAGGAGGAATCATCACCTACACTTTTCCACCAGATCGTAGGCCGGAAATGCAAAGAGATACAGTTGCAATGGGATTCGTCACAGGACTTAGCGACGCAGTTTTGGTCCGGATAGAATCTGCATCCAGCAACGATTACCTCGAAATTGAAATTGTAAATAGTTGTAGACACTTTGAACTTCAAAATCGTAATCTTAAGAGTTGGATCTAAATTCTTAGCTCAAAATTAAATCTCTCCATTTTACTCAGCAATAATGAGACTCTTATATCTTTTCGCTTCGTAGACATTTAATTTTTTTCCACTTGAAAAAAGTATTCATAAAATATTTGTTATGTAAAATGTAGAGTTCGAATTTTTTAGGTAGAAACTTGGATCCAACAACTTTAAAGAAAATATTTTCTGTAAAGTGTAAACGACTCCAAAGACTGAGAAGCTCAGAATTCAATTTTATTTAATTGCCTAATTTAAAGCTCATAATTCCGTTCAAAAATCACCGAATTGTAAAAAAAAAAAGTTCGACAATCCGCAAATTATTTCCTGGTTGAACTAAAAAACTTACATTTTTTAGTTTATTCGGAGAAGAGTTGTGGATTCTTCAAAAATGTATTTTTTATTATTAAGTAGATTATTGAGACTAATTATAGTAAAAAAAAACTATATCTGAGTAAATGGGTTTTCCCAGAAAATTAAATTTCGGGAGAATTTAGATTTGTGTGAGCTAAGATCCAACCAAAACAAAAATAGTTTAGTTTTAATTGATTTTTTCTAAGTCTCAAATGGTAAAAATGTAGTCTTTAAGGCTCTTTAAGATTGTATTGATGCCTAAAAGAGTTTCAGTAAAAATTATTTTCTCCTTATCACTGAAGATGCATGGATACCGATTTTTTCGATTCGAAATCAATTTCACTCACTCAGAATTATTAAGCGACTAAATATAATAATTTTAAAAGTGGAAGCTTTCAATGTCAAAGATTCCGGATTCGAATTGATTAAAAGACTGAAAAGATCAAATGTCAAGACTTAGAATTTTCAACACTTCAAACTGTCCAAAACTCTTTTTTTCTTAATGAATGTAGAAATCAGAACTTTGTAGTTGGATTACTTTCGCAAATATTTTTACACTTTAAAAAAGAATACACTGTACAGAAAAAGATTAAGTGGTTGACAACACTTAAAGATGTCAATAGATTAATTAACATTACATTGAATTAATAATGATCACTTCACTAGAAATTGGATAAAAAAATTTAATTTAATATATTTTAGGTCGAAGGAAATGTTTTTGCGGTTTACAACATGGGAACAAACGACCATCCACTTGGAGAAGTAGGAATCAAAGTTAATGACAACCAATATCACGTTATCAGATTCACAAGAAGTGGAGCGAATAGCACTCTGCAAGTCGACGATTATAATCTCCAGTCCAATCATCCGTCCGGTGAGTCCTAATTCAAATTTTTTAATTAATTAATTAATCCTCGATGTCAAACAATTTTGCGATTCAGATGCGACGATTCCAACTACAAAAACTGACGAGAACATCACTCGAATATTATTCTGATAAAAAATTCTAAATCCTAAGGATCAAAGAACATTTCTTTCAGTTTTTCCTTATCCTTTTTTAAGAGCTTTGGGTAAACTCTGATAGCCTTCAAATTTTAAAAAACTGAACACACTTTACTCAAAAAATATTTGAACTAAATATTTCTTCGCTCTGTATCCTGATTCTTTTTTAAAAAATAAATCAGAATACAGAACAAAAAACAATCTAATTCTAATATTTTTTTAAGTAAAGTGTTTTTTACGTTTTCTAGAATTTGAAGACTGCCAGCATTTAGTTTAGAATATTACATCGCCACATAAAAAAATAACAGGATAAATATAGGAGAATAATAAATTGAATTGAAGAGCCAAGACCAGTGGAATTTTTTACTGAATCAATTAAGTTGTCAAAATCAGAAATTGAAAACAAATGAATAATAAGAAATTTTTATTTTGTAGTGATATAAAGTTTTTAAGGCAAAATTATTCAATTTTAAACGCTTATAATTTCAAATTTTAGACTACAAACTAATTTGATAATCTTACAATTTTAACATTTTAAATCAAACTTATTCAAAATGGTATATAATAATTGTATGTGATATAAAATCACATTTAAAATTATTGAATAGGTTTTTCTACTAAATATTTTTTTTAAGTTTCCGATTTCCTTCCGAGTTTGCATTCTGAGCGTAAAATAAATAATTCGACCTCGGGAAAACAACTTATTTGATTTAACTTAACTTTTCACTGACTGTATATTAAACTCTATTAAACTTCCTATAAAAAACTTAATATTACTCGAAAGTTTGGAGAACGATCCGTTCTCTGAGAGAGTGAAACTCGAACTGACTGTTCTTTCGTCGGGATTTAATTCAAGCCTCGGCTTTGAGAATACGAGAACCAGAACCGTGAGAAAGTTCTCCCATTGGATGTAACTTGGGTCCCACGATTCGAGATGAATTTTCATTGGTCGGAAGTGTGAGAATTATTCGAAGGATTTCTGTTTAAAAGTAAAAGGCAAATCGCTGCAAAAGAGATAAATTAAAAATCATTTTTTCTCTTAGTTAATTCGATAATCATTATTAATCAAATATAGTACAGGATATAAAATTATAGATATAGATATAGACTTCAAATAAAACGATAAAATTTATTTAAAATAGCGATTTTTGGAACTATTAAACGAAAGCTTCCAATTGTTCGTAGCTTCAAAAATCAAATATTGAATCACTTTTGTAAAAAATCTTGACTAAAATATTTTCATACAATTTGTGGGGTCGATCTTTTTTTTCTGTAAGCAGAAGATACTAAATTTTTCGATCTGCTTAGCCTCCTCTGAGATTCTGAGAGGTCTGGGATTGAAATTGAATTCCAGTTTGAAATTCAAGCGACAAACATGCCAGATGGCCCAAGTCAGAAATACTGGGACCCACGAAAATTCCTTGGGAAAAATACCTTTTCCACTATTCTGCTTTCCTGATTTTAGAAAGCGAGATAATTGATTTTTTTTCTTCAGAAAATTTAACAAAGCCTTACTATTCAAAGCACGTGTTTAAGATCCTGCAAATCCATAAATAATTCTCGTTCCATTTCACTTTAATAACTGACAACTGACTAATAGAAGCCACTATAATATGAAGGTCTTGACTTCTAAAGCCTCGAGAAAAAAATAAGATACTTTCATTTCTCTCCTAGTTCCCTGATTTTTAAAACGGAGATAATTGGATTTTTAGCTTTTTTTTTTGAGTCTCTGGATCCTCATAAATTCCAACTGACAGGGGCTCGGATTTCATTCTATTTCTGTATCTACATTTTAAATTCTATTATTCAATTCACGTTTATATTTTGGGAAGATATAAAGGCCTACAATTTACTTGCGATGTGAAACTGTTCGAGTTTTAAAATTTTACTTTATTTGGATGTCTGAAACTTTTTTTATAATATAAAAATATTAATAAAATAAAAAAAAATTAATAGAAAGAGTAAAATACGATTTTTCATTAAAATTACTTTTTTTTTTCTTACAAATAATTTTGAAAAAAATTAGGGAAAAATTATTTTTTGAGTCGAATTTCACTTTATAAATAAT
>JAUESH010000036.1:676479-695579 GCA_032275165.1 Synergus magnus
GCTGCGGGAGGGGGAACAACCGTGAACCCGGAACAGAACTGGTCGGTACAGAATCGGCAGTTGAGTGTATATAATTTTGTGTAGTATAAAAGGAGAGAAGTTTAGCACTCCCCTAGACAAGGATGGAACACATATACTGGTGAGAGCACAAAGTCGCTTTTGCGACACTTACCAACATTTTTTAGCATTGAAGTTATTATCTAATTAATTAATTAAATAACTCAAATAAAATAATTAATAAATATTAATTATCAGAATATGAGCAAATATTTTATGAACTTACAGAAAGTAAAAATATGTAAATATAATTTTAAAAATAAAAGTGTAAATCAAAAACATTTTAAAATTAAAAATTTGTAATTAATTTCTAGAGATTTAAAAACTTGAAGCTAATTTCCTTTAAAATTAAAATACTTTCTATTTAAAACATTTATCCACGTTATTATTTAGTTCAATTCAAATTATAAAGGATTTTTTTTATCTAGAAACAAAAACCCCTTTTCTTACCCCCTTTACATACCCTCCTTTTCACCTCAGAAGTGTTATCCGTATATTTAGTTGTAACTTTAAAGTTTAGAAATTTTTTTAAAATCAAGTTTTTACATTTTAAATCGATTTTTTATGGGAACTGTTTAAGTTTGAAATCTTTCAAGCTAAAAGTCTTTAAAACAAGACATTTTTAATTGAAAGCAAATAAAGTATAGAATTTCAAAATTTTCCAATTGAAGCTTTAACAATTCAATAGTTTATAAAATGATAGAAATTTTGAAATTGAAATGTCAGAAATTGAATAATTTAAATTGTGAAACATACTAATTTAGAAACATATGTATTAAATTAAAGCAGTTTAAGGTTGTATACTTTTCTTCTTTCATAAGAAAATTGATCTTTATAATCTTCAATTGATCAACAAGATGTGTCCACTTGGGCAGATGGAACTGTTTAGAGCTTCCCTTCCGATCAGCAAAGTTAAGCAGCGCTTGGCGCGGTTATACTCGGATGGGGGTCCTTGTATTTTTAAATAAAAAAATTATAAATTATAAACATTAACATTTATTATTCATTTCAAAAAGTTATCATATTTTTTACAAATACATCAAACAAAAAATGATAAGCAGGTTAAATCCTCAATTTAATATATAATTTTATATAACTCAATTTAATTAAATAGTCACTGATTATAGTCTTATTAATAAAAGAAAAAAAAATGCTATTCATGACATAAATTATCGATAATTTCCTGAGTTTTCCGATCCCTAATTTCCAGTTAATTTCCCGCTCTAGTAGGTACCCTCATTTTTTCCAATGATAGGGAAAAAAGTAGAATATTTCCATCTCTAATTGTAAAATCAGGGAACACTGTTCATTGTGCGTTGAAAGGCTTGATTATCGAAAAACAATGAGAGAATGCTCGACCCACTTTTAAAAAACATATGCTTACATTGGATCCATTGACTTTTGCGTGCGACATACACACATACACATAAATATACATATATTTATCTATATATATATATACATATTGTATATACATGAATATACATCACATAACAGACACAAAAGAAACGTTTGGTGAACGTAGCACGTATCGTCATGCATGCCACCTTTTCATCTTCATGCTTGCCCGGTTGTATCTTCAATTCATTTGCATATTTAGGATCCCCTGCCGGAGATAAACTTCAGACACTCGTCCTTTCTCTTTTCATTTACCACCTCCTCGACCTTGTTGCTCCCTTGCTCAAAAATCTTCTCCGACTGACTAAAAACTGAATTTAATCGTCATTGAAGACCAATCAAGAAGCCATTGATCCCATTCATAAATTCCTAATGACTGAAGATCTTCTTCCTTCCAGAAATCTAGAGTCACATCTATTTCAGAGTCGGAAAAATTCTGGTCTGAGATCAATAGAGTAGTCATTTTATTTTCTTGTTATTTTAATAGTTTATGATAAGATACTTTAAATATGTTTTACATTTTATATTTAAAGAGTGTCCAACTTTTAATATGAATACTGCTTCTTTTTAAAGCTATTTTAGAATAAATAATTAAATTAATAATTAAACTAGATTTAACTAGATTCTTATAGACTAAAAAAATGATGAAAAGTTATAATATTTAATATATATTGCGGTATAAAATAAATTTATACAACACTGCTAGAGTTAAGGGTGCTGGGTCAAGTTCTAACTTTAAAATTCAATTTCTTCATTTTACTCGACAAATATTATAATTAGATATTTTTTCGCTCTGTAGTGCAATTCACTTTTTAAATAGAAATTTGCATACAGAGCGAAAAAAGGTAGGTATATTATTAATACTTTTTTTTTTTTTTTTTTTGAAAAGATTGAATTTTGAAGTTAGATTTCGAATTCCTCATTTTAAGAAAAAAACATTCAAACTAAAAATTTTTTTGCTCTATAGACATACTTTTATTTCTAAGAGAAGTACGTATACAGAGCGAAAAAATATTTAGTTATAATATTTGATGATTAAAATGAAGAAATCAAATTTTGAAGTTAAAACTTGCAGGTTTCAACACCCTTAAGGGCGTTGCATCCAAGGTGTTAATCTTAAAATCCGATTTCTTCACTCTCTAATTTTAATACTTTTCGAGTAAAATGAAACGCTTAAATTTTAAGGACGCAAAAATGTTCAAAACTATTTTTTCGCTCTGTATAGGCATACTTATATTTTATAAATGAAAGCCTCTCTAGAGCGAAAAAAAATCTAGTTCTAATATCCGTTAAGTAAAATGGATAGAATTTTAAAGTTAGAACTTGGATCCAACAGCCTTAATTGTTAGCTGTTGGCGCCATATTCTTATATATATATTTATACTTTTCTGAGTGAATAATCAAATAATTATAATCCCTTCTCCTAAAAAATTTAGAAAATCGAGGGAAGTTTTGAAATGAGTTTGAATTCTTTATTCTCTATTGAATTTTTTAAGTGTTTAATTTTCGATATCGACTCTTCTTTATATTTGATGATATTAATTAAATTTTTAATTATTGCAGATGATCTGATAACACCTGTCTACGTTGCACCGACGAGGTCACCAACGACATTTAAACCCAAAGGCTACATCAATAAGGATAATATTCAAGTTAGACCTTCCTGTGATGATGAAGAAGATTGCGAAGAAGGTTCTGGAGACCCTGGAACAACAGAAGAAATTTTCGTCACCTCTGCCACTGGTGGGTTTCAAAAATCGAAAATCCATTCCCTATCTTTCCTAAATCCTAATTATTGATTTTTCTTTCCATTTTTGATCCTACTTTAAAACACTGAAGAAAACTCAAAACTTCGATTACTTTAGAATTCTTATTTTACTTCAGATACTAATTGAATTAAGGGTCTTAGATTCAAGTTCTAATCTCAGAAATCTCAGAACCCTATCTCCTTATTTTACTCGAGAAATATTATAGAATCAGATATTTTTTCACTCTGTATACTCTTTTCCGAAATGGATGTATGGCTACAGAACGAAAAAATGTTTAGTTTTACTTTTCGTCTAGAAGGAAAATTCGAAATAGCTAAAATTAACTATTTTTTCCCTGCAATGACATTTCTACTGAAATTCTAATTCTATTGAGATATCGAGTTGAAAATTTCTAAAATTAAAGTAAAAGTATTAAGGTACGTTTATCTCGTCATAAATATTTATATTTATAAAAAAATTGTTTTGAAAGTTTTTTTTTGTTTAAAAAAAAAAATTAGGACCAGATAAATTTACCTTGGTATATTTCCTTTAATTTTAGAAATTTTTAATTCGATATCTGTATAAATGTAGAAATGGCATTACATCAGGGAAAAACATCGTTAAGGCAGAATTCGGATAACTTATACATGACCTTAAGTCACTGATTGAAGTTAGTACCTTAAAATTGTCCCCGATTCAAAAAATTTAGTGAGATCGAAATTGGTATCTTTAGGATTTTTATCATTTTGAGGCATTTCTAACTTCAAATATCTGTCCACTTGGACGGGTGGAATCGTTTTAGATTTTTCGTCCGATAACCGAAGTTAACGTGGTTGTACCCGAATGGGGGTCGTCGTACTCGAGAGAGTGTATTTATTAGCTTTTAACCTGCCTTCACTCTGTCGAACTAATACCAATAAATCATAGTTTATCTGAGATTACTGTTCTTGAATCTTTTTTTATTTTTATTTTCGTTTTCAGAACAATATATTCGCATTTTCTTTGGAATAACAGAATTTTCTTCAAGCCAGGATAAAAGAGGCTAAGAATACCGAAATATAAATAGGGGTTGAGTCCAATCAACTGTGAAATTTAGAAGCTCGTCTAATCAATGACCATGAGTGAAGATATCGACCAGCTTGTTAGGGAACCGTTTCCTGGGGTCGCGATATACAAATTCGTATCTAATTTATCCTTTATGTTTTTCTACATTTCGTGACTCGGACTGTGTAATTAGGTTCTCTCTAAATATTGATTAGTGAATTAGTGAAAAGCTAGCTACTAATTCACATACTTTAGTAAAAAAAACCCTACTAATTATAACGGACTCTGTTTCCTGGAATCCTGGAGAAAAATTTACGACCTTTCGTGACACTTTAACAGGGTAGTTTTGTCGATACCGAACCTGTTGTCAGGCCTAGGGCAAAATGCAAATCCCAGTGTCGACAGCCTTCTATCTTCTATAACAAATCTATACCTCTAGGTTCATTCCATAATATCCCTTTAAGAGCGTTCAAACCAAGTTCCAATCTAAAAATCCGATTTCTATCATTTTCAAGGTATATTTCTATCTCTCCGTTTTACGCAAAAAGTATTCAAAGCAGACAGTTTTTCGCTCTATACACACTATTCTATTTTCAAAATCAATACCGCTACAGAGCGAAAAAATATTTAATTATTATTTATGTTGAGTAAAATGAAGAAATCGAATTTTGAAGTTAGAATTTGGACCCAGCATCCTATTTTATTCACTCTTCGAATCCCAGCCTTTCCGAACTAATCCGAAATCTGCCTTCAGACATGTTTTCAATCCGAATCAACCCAAAACTATTCAAAATCAATTGAAACTTTTAATCCGAACGAATCCGAATCGAATTTTTAAAAGTAATTCAAATTGGATTCGGATTCGTCTTCCGACATTTAATGGTATTTCGAATGTTCAACTCAGCTGAAAATTCCTGTAGAGGTTCCTTCCCAAAATTGAACTATGTTGAGGTTTCCTGTACAGTGTACGGGAATGTACAGACATTCGTAAAAGTATTTTGCAATAGAGGAACCTCTATAGTGAAGTAGGAAAATTCCTATATATTTTTCAATAGACGAATCACTGCGGAGGTTCCTGTACAGATTAAAACCTATGTTTCATATTTAAAAAAGAGGAAAGATCATTCAGAGAAATCTGTACAGGAACTAGTTTGAAAACCTGTATGGGAATTTTTTTTGAGAATTTCTGTTCGGGAAGCTATATTTTATATTTAAGAAGAATATTTAAAGAATTTTATATTTTATATTTATTTCATCCTTCATAAAAAGCAGTTCGGGAACCAGTACGAGAAACTCTGTGGGAACCTGTACGGGAACCTTTGCAGGAATTTTTAGCTGGGAATGGTTCATGTCCGTGCTAAAAATTCTAATAAATCTTTAGCTCGGATACTCTCTATAATAATTAATATTTTTCAATTTATTTAGACTTTGGAAGTCGTAATAATTTTCTTTTCTTAGAAACTTCGCTTTTTTTTTTTCTTCTTTTTTTTTCTCTTCCGTCTTACCACCCTTTTCGAGGGTGGTTTAAGTAAGGGTTGCTACGGTCCTGGTTACGCACGCGTATTTTACCAGCCGGGTCACCCTCCTTTGCAATTACTGATAATTCAACACGCGCACTGATCTCTTGTCATAGATTCGAGCTCGGTGACGTTTACAACACAGAAGGAGCTTTCAACAAGCCACATCAGCACCCAGACTTCCACGGGATCAACATCACCACGAGGTGTTGTGACTGTGGTTTCGGCCCATTACAATGTTTCCACCACCGGCACGGAGACGACCCACACCAGGTGAGTCACATTGTCATCCAAACAATAATGAAACCGTGGCCTACTCATATGCGCAAGGGATATGGCAGGATTTATTTCCAGCGAATTGATTTTCCGCAAAGAGTTTTATTCAGCTTTCAGGTCGGGGTGAAACCGTATTTTCAAGTTTTAAATAATGAGTAGACTAATATCATTAAGTAGAGCTAGTGAATATTCAGTGGATTATTTTTTCGTGTTGAACGTCTGCTTTTTGATACAAGGTAATTTGGAAGATGGTGGACATAATTTTCCTGAAGTTAGGGGTTGAAATTCAAAAATAAAAGAGAAATTGATCCCCTTTTATTTTTAGTCTTTTTTTTGGGGGGGGGGGGGGCTATTTTTTCATTTTCTGTGAAATAGAATTTCTTTTCAAGTAAGAATGTACTTTAAAAATTATTCTTCTGAAAGTGTTTATGATAAATTCAAAATTTATTTACGTTAAAAAATGGTGTATTTTATTATTCGGTTAAAATAATATCTTCAAGGTTTTTTGAAAGCCTTGTAATTTCACCACTTTCAGTGTTAAATTGAAATACTCAAGATTTAAAAATTTCCAAATCAAATGTTCCAAATTGAATAGTTTTGAATTTGAAGAGCTGAGAATTATATAATATCGAATTGGAATTCTTCAATCTATATTTTACAATTTAATATTTAAGAATTTCGAAACCTTTTCGAGACTAAAATTTATATCTTCAAAGTTGAATTATTATAAATTTGTAAATTGAGAATAATTTATAAATTAAAATGAGTTAGATTTAAAATGAACGCTTGAATCAATTTTAAGGCTTCTAGTTTAGTATTCTGTAATTTTTTTTACAGATTTAGAACGTCTAAATTTATAATTCTTTGAATCTTGAAATATTTAAAAGTGAAATCGACCTGAAATTTGAATTTTTATGTTTTAAATTATATTCGATTGGGAACGTTTTCAATTTAATATTGTTTAATTGCACAAAAATGTTCTTTTTAATTCAATTTTGATTACTTCAAATTTAAAGCTGTTCTATCCTTCTTTTTAGAATCTTATAATTTGAAATTTAGAATCTTAAGGTTTCGAAAGTCTTAATTTTAAATTAAACAGTATTAAATTCTTGCAAAAAAATTATAAAAACGGAAAAAGACAATTAAGCGTGTTGGATTCAAGTTCTAATCTCAAAATTCAATTTCTTCATTTTACTTAACAAATATTATATGTAATTAGATATTTTTTCGCTCTATAGCTACACTTTTATTTCGAAAAAAAAAAATATTTATAAAGAGAGAAAATATATCTAATTGTAATATTTATTGAGTAAAATGAAGAGATAAAATTTTTAAAATACAACTTGAACCCACCATCCTTAAAGATTAGAATTTAAGAATTATCACATAGGCTCTATTAATTTTTCAAAATCCTAAAATTCTCCTCTTTTTTCAGCACTGTGACGACGCAACGCCAGCGGACATCGACTGTGACGACGACTTCGTCGACAACGGAGATGACGGAACGTCACACTCCAATTCCTCCTGGCACTGGTGACACAGAATTCAAACTATTCACAATGCGTCCAAAGGTCATAAATAATAACAATAAGAGGATAAATTCCGAGGCGGCCGAAAATGCAGCTCTAATTATCGGGATAATTGCTGGCGCCTTGATAGCAATCGTCCTCATAATCCTGATAATCCTCAAGTTCAAAAATCGTCCCGAGGCCAACTACAAGGTCGACGAGGGCAAGACCTTCTGCCAAGATCCAAATGCGGCTCTTCTCGGTGCTACAGGTTCCAATCAGCCGTACAATGGTGCCTTGAAAAATGGTGCCAATGTTAACAGAAACGGCAAAAAACGGGAGGTGAAAGACATTAAAGAGTGGTACGTGTAAATTTAAATCTACAAGTGAAAAATCGAAGGTTGAGTTCCTCAACCTACGAGAAGAGAGGAAGCGAGCCAAGACTGACTGTTAGAGGGAGAAAAAATAAATAAAAGTTTAAATAAAAATACTGAGAATGGAAAAACAATGCGAGAGTTACAATGAAGCGTATGAGGAAAAAAAACGTTTGCTCCTAGGCAAAATAACGTAGGGCCTTTTGTTTTTCTAGAACTAAACGATTTCGACACACTCGATTTGGGCTCGGTTTCAAAAATTTATTCTCTAGCTCAGAATTTAAAATGTCGATTTTTTGAACGATAAGAAAATTTTGGTTTTAAAATCCAATTTCTGAGTCTGATAAAACCTTTCTATTCTTATCTACGAAATAAATTTCTGATATTAAGACTAGACTAAAAATCGAAAAGACCAGAACTATAAAATTTTAAAAAGACGGATTCAAGAGAGTGAAATTTAGAAAAAAGAAGTCTAGCTATTGAGAGGCAAAATCGAGTCTGTGGAGTCGAATGTAGATTACTTAATTATTGTTGTATAGAAGAATATAAATACTATTTATAAATTGTGTTATACGTGTAAATTGTTTATCAAGTTATAGATTTTATTAAAGTCCGCGTACGCAGTGCGAAGAGCAGAGAGAATAAGAATTCTCGGTATAAATATAAATATCTCTTATAAATATTCAAGTTACTTTTAAAGATGATAAGTAAATAACGAAAGGCACCCGGAACTTATAAAATAAGTAACGTAGCATGCAAAATGCTTATACATACACAGGGTGCGAATGCAGTATTGCCAATACGAATTAAGAACTGTTAATAAAAGTATGTATAGAGTGTTTATGTATATCGACGCGAGACACTTCAGCGCACGAATGCCGTTGCACGCGTTTCATACAAAGCCGTAGATAATTAAAAAAAAGATATAAATATATCCAAAGTACCATTTTCACCGATGAAATGTGACATTTTCTCTGTTTTGATATCAATTATAAAATTAAATCTCATATCTGTCTCGACGATTGAGATACGAACTGAAAAAAGACATCTTTTAAGTGTCTCTAATTCTTAAAAAGAATTTCTCTTTATCTGGAAATATCAGGGAAGAGACCGATACGATTTCAATTTTTTGAACCAATTTGAAATACATATCTTTTACGAAACTAATACTATACTAATAGTTGGTTAAATTCAATTAAATTTGATTTTGTAATTTATTTTGTACTTTGCGAATTACTTGCTCGGCTTTGAAACTCAAAACTCAAAACTCATCAAATTCATCGAATGAAAGGGAGAAATTGAATTTAAAAAATTAGGCACTATGTACAGTGACTGTGCTAACAATCGAAAGTTCGTGTGAATGTATTTCATAAATAAAAACAAAGACCGCTTTTGGAATTTTTTATCGACACGCTTCTTCCAGGGAGACTCGACACTTGCCGTTTTCGAATTCCAAAAATGCACGGGAAAAAGGTTTCGAGTTCGTTGTCATATCAATTTTTTGTAAAATCGTCTTTCTCTATTTTTTTCCCGTGCAGATAGTTTCTTCCTGGATCGAAATATTAGAACTATCTCGAAAGTCTCTACTAGAGTTCTGAATATGTCATTTTTATTCGATTAGAGTGGTCGGAATGAGAATAATATCGAATTTAAGGATTTAGCAAAATTTATTTTCAAAGAGAGAAAAATCTTTAAAAATAAATATTGAATTTGTAAAATTGTTAATATAAATTTTGATTTTTAATTGGAAAGATAATTTTTGATTTAAAATAAACATTAAAATTTTCCAATTGAAAACTTTCTAGTCTTAAAATTTAAAAATTCTTTTTTTACGATTTGAAAAGCATTGCAAATGTAAATTATAATTTTTTAAAGTCACCTAAATTGAAAAACATTTACAAAATTGATGGATTCAATTCTACTTGAGTTTTGATAAAAAAAAGCGACTAGAAGAAATTAGATTGGATCAAAATTGATTTAAAAAATGACGATAATATTCTCTGCAAACCCACTCGCTTTAAAATTTTCAAATTTGAGGAACTCTAGTTCAACTACTTAGAGCTTCGTCCACTATTTCCTACTTGGTTCCGATCGACCGGACCACTAAAAATTTTTGCTATCCTCCATTTTCGTCCGATTAATCGAAGCACTGATCGATTTCCTGTTCTTACTGCACAATTTCTCGAGTGTTCAATAAATTCTATCGCCCGATGATTTGACTAAGGACTATAAGCGACTGTATCGAGATTTTTCCTCGATAAAGAACGACACGAGCGTACCTATCTGAAAATAAAAAAGACCAGATAGGCTGTATAAATCAATGTGGAAAATTAAGTGGCTAAGTTACTACAGTCCAGATGCCCTGGTGAAAAAATTGTTTCAAAATTGGTCGAAAGCTAAATAAAATCGGAATAAACAGAAAATAGATTTCAGAGGGAATTCATAGTATTATAGAGAATTTCGACTTGTAAATAAACTCGATTTTTACATAAATTCCCTCTAAATTCTACAAATTACTTCAGTATTTCAAAACCAAGAATTTTAAAATCATTTCCAAATCATTTCTAGATATTGAAACAAATTTTTCACTGATTTTCTGACTGCCCCACCTCTATCTGCATATCCTTCGATGTACTGAGACTAATGTTTATACTATTTAACTATCTACGAAGAAAAAATGTTACTCTATACACTTAACCATACATTACTTGAAATAAATGTATCAAGAGGACATCGTCGACTATTTAGCAACTGGAAAAAATCACGAGATAAAAAATACGAGTAAAAGAACGAGGATAAGATAAAAAAAAACGCGCTTAGCCGTATCTGGAGTCGCTAGCTAGATGGAATTATATTTTACATTGTACAGTTACTATGAATGCACTATAGATAGATTATATTCGTAAGGGAGGTACTGATATTAGCGAGGATTAAGAAAAAGAAAATTGTAGCTCAGATCTTTCCCATGCGAGCGCTCGGCATTTTCTTTCATTCGCGGAATGAAGAAAATAACGACCGGAGCGTGATTGGCTCTTTATTTTAAGTTTTAAGTGTAATCGTAATTTAGCGAATGGTGCATTTAGATTTTTTATACATCGACTCAAAGCTTCCTGAAACATTTCTTTAGACCAAAGTTGTGAGCGTGATATCATTCTTAAACACATCAGCCTATTGTTGATTTTCGAATTTATCTTCGATTGGGTTCTTTTTTATTCAGAGTATATTTTACAGGCTCGATTGAAAATTACACGTTTTCCCACGCCTCTGCACCCGTAAACGGTAGTGCGTGTAATTAGTCGCATTGCAAAACCTGCCCCTGAATTTGGTCAAGTGTAAATAAATAGGATAATTGCCATAACTAAATTATACGAATAAAATCATGGAAAATGTCGACTTCCCTTTTATTTTTTCCCTTGTATCATATCATCCCCTAGGGTAAGACCGGATTCCATATTTTAATTCTAAAAATATGGAGTCAAAATTGAAATTATTCTTCAAAATCTAAGCATTTAAAAATAAAAAATTTCATATTGCTCAATTCTAAATAGCAAATAGTAATTACAAGTTTTCCAAAATAAGAAGACCTGAAAATTGAGAAAATAAGTAAAGTAACGTTTTTGTCATCTAATCGTTTCATCTACTCACAACAATTTTCTGGGAAAGGCATCAAACCATCAAGCTTTGAATTTCTATTTAACATAATTTATTCAACATTTTCCGCCAGAACAACTTCATCGGCAGTAAATTGTCCTTCTTTTGCAAATTAGGATCAAAAACATCAAAATCTACTCTCCTCAACTTTTCTAAATAACTTTCAGCTATCAAATAAGGTAAAAAAATAACATTATTTGACTTATGCACTTTTTCTTTCAATGATCGAGCCTGCAACAGAAATAAATTACAGTATAATAAAATATAATATTTTACAAAATAAGAGGAATTTATAATAAATACTCACTTTTTGTAAATGAGAATTCGCACACGATGAGACTTCAAAAAGAACATCTTTAACTTCCTGACTGCTTTGACCTCTCAAGACTGATTTAAGAGGAACTTTGTATTTTGTTATTAAATCTTGAGGTAGAGTAACTTCCCCTTTTTGTGCATAATGAGGAATCGCCCGAATTAAAGTTACGATTCCACAAGCTTTGCCCAAATGACTAGCAAAATGATCGGTGTTTAAATCCTTCGTGTTTTTTGCTTCCAGCAATAAATAATATATTGACGAGAAAGCATTTTCTGCGTATTTTTCAATTACTGACACATTAGCGAAAGTTGGGGTTTCTAGTTTTGAATATCGAGCTTCTATAAGGCGTTTGAAGTAGAGTTTTGATAATTTGTAATTCTTTAAGTTCTGCAATAAAATAGAATTCATCAATTAAAAATTTTGCATGAAACCCATGTTTTTTTAAATATTTATCATTTATGTAATTATATTTAAGATTATCTCACCCTATGTAACTCCAATGCTGTGGGAGTTTTTGGTGGAGAGCCTTCATAAATATTATTAACAGCATGTTCCCAAAATTTGAGTCTAAGCAATCCATTTCTTGTGTCTCGGACTTGATCTTCAACCGTTGCTACCTCGACATTAAAGGCTCGAATCGCAAAAGCTACGGATCTTATCTCCTTGGGCAAAAGCAGAGTGCATAAAAAATTCTCATAGTCATGTTTCCTGCAAATGAAAATTTCAAATTAACATAAAAAAAAAACAAACTGCAGCCAAAATTAATCGAATAAATTTCAATTTGAAGCCTTCAAAATTGGATAATATAAATAAATAAGCATTTTAAATAGTAAATCGAATATTTTATAATTTAGGTCGTGTTAAATTGGGAAATTTCTATATCTAAGCGTTGAAAATTAAATCATTATGAATTTAAACTGCTGCTTAAGCTTAAAGAATTGATTATTTCAGAAAATCAAAATTTAAACTGATTCAAAATCTTCAAAATTTATTTAAAATTCTACACTTTCAAAATAGAAACTGTTGGAAGTGAACATTTAAAAATGACATACCAAAAGCTATAAATTTGATAATTTATTAACCTTCTCAAGTAAATAATTAGTAAAAGTCTTAAAATTAAAAGTTTTAAAAATTATATTTAGACGAACGGAAACATAACCTCACTTTCTTCGAATACAAAACAAAAACAAAGGAAAATCCAAGAAACAGTATTTACCTGACCAGGTTTAAACAATATTCGCTTGGACTTTGTTTTACGGTTGCCATTGATCGACTGCATTGTCTTATGGCGTTTATTTTTAAGTAATAATGACCACTTTTCCATAATAAATAAATCGGCCTCTGCACGGACATGAATATGGGTCGATAGAGCTGCTAGAATCTTGCTTTTTGCCTCAAACTTTATTCGCGGAAACTATAAATACGTTTATATAAAAAAAAATGTATAACATATTTTTTTAAAGATAATTATTCATCTTTAGATCCATAAATAATATATCGCATAACTAATTTAATTCCTATAAATTAAATAAATACTAAAATTTCGCGGGAAATTTCAAAAATAATCGACTCTTCCGTTCGATATACATATGTATTGATTCTGTGTGTGGAGGGGGGGCAGACATGTTGTTCGCTTCTACGCTTCTAACCTAAAATACATATATATATGTATAATTTAGTCAGGTTTGTGCATCGTTATGGAACAGCAAGTTTCTTTATATGAGTCGACAATTTGTCGATTATGTGCCGAAAACAATGGAAGTGGAGAACCCCTTTTTCAGGAAAATGCAGAGGAACCGGATTTAAGCACGATGATAAATCGCTATTTGCCACTCAAGGTGCTAATCACTATATTATTTTTCACAAAAATCAGACCTCTACTTGACTTCCTATTTTCATGACTAGGGGCTCGATTGATTTTCGTTGTACTCATTTTTCTTTTGACTACTTATTCGACTGAACTTGACAGCTTAATTCAACATTTAAAATAGTCAAACTGCAAATTATTTACCAAATTTTGAGTTTGTAAATCTCGCCTTTTCAAAGCTTTCGAATTATAACATAACCTCACTTTACTTTAGATTTCCCCGATTCATATACTTTTTATCCTTTTCGTATGAAGAACTATGTAATACATTTTTTGATACAATTGTTACAAACTGTTTCGAATGCCTTGAATTTTTATTTACACTCGCTCGATGCACAATTTTCTCAACAATTTTACTAGAATTATTGCAAATTCGTCACAATTGCTCCAAAAAGACCCAAAAATTTGTGCAC
Source organism: Synergus magnus (assembly GCA_032275165.1). Classification (NCBI taxonomy): domain Eukaryota; kingdom Metazoa; phylum Arthropoda; class Insecta; order Hymenoptera; family Cynipidae; genus Synergus; species Synergus magnus. The sequence goes on from JAUESH010000036.1 coordinate 690,649, forward strand.
ACGTTTCTAACATTTTTTGGAATGTTAATCTAATAACGAAAATATCATTAACATTAATCAATGTTATATTAATTAAAATAGCATTATTTCTTATTTGGACTTGTCTGATTTTTTAGGCTTCGAATTATAATTTATTTAATTTTGAACGTGGTTTGATTTAAACGTATTAATATTATAAGAATTCCAATTTGTAATAATTAGTAATTGTACGTTATTAAAAGTTTGAATTTAAAATTGATGAACTTCATAGTTTAATTTTTATTTTTTAATTAATAAACTAATGAAATTTTTAGGTTCAGAAGGATGGAAAATTACCGCAGACAATTTGCCCCGGTTGCAACATTCAATTGGAGTCAACGATTCAGTTTTTCGATTTGGTGGTGGCAGGTCAGAAAAAAATTCGAGAGCTGTGGAAGCAACAACTCGAAGTGGAACGAAAAGCCAAGCGCGAAACTGATCGTTTAAGGCGCGATGATTCCGTATTAACGATTGAATCTATGGAAAGTACCGGGGGAAAAGAAATTGCAGAAAATCCAGAGAATATTGAGAATGATGAAAATGCTGAGACTTCAGGAATTGAAAACACTGAAGAGGATGGAAAAGAGGATGATCTCGATCAACAAATTTACATAAACAGTATGTTTCTATCTCATCTATTTATCTTTTTTTGAAAAATATTTTCATTAATTTTGCTAACAGAAATTATAATATATACATTTAAATGTTGCAGTTCTACCCGATGGTTCTATGTACACCTCCGATCATGAAATAAAATTACAAATGGAAGGCTTAGAGAGACCGAGGAGAAAAAGAGGACGTCCTCCAAAAATGGATTTCAAGGTTTGAATTCATTTAGTTTACAGCATTTTGTTAATTGAAAAAAAATAATTAAATAATAAATAATAATTCGGCTATTTTTATTCTATTCAAGTTTGAAACTTTGGAAGATATTCAAGAAGAAACGAGTCAAGGTGAGGAGGATAAGCAGGAAGAAGATATGGAAGAAGAGGACGATGGAACCGGAAGGCGACGTAGAAAAAGAAAAATCCCAGAAAGGTAATTGTGCAATTTTTTTAATTATCTATGAACAAAAGTTTCGATTTATTTTTTAACTATTGAAATTAAATAAATTCCAGGTTCAAGGAAGCCGTACAAGGAAAAGAGCTTGATAGAATATTCAAGGAGGAAGGAGTCTATGACGAAGGAGATATTGATTATGACGATGATTATTTCGATAACGCTGATGAATTTAAAACTCTGACTACTCCAGATGGTAACGAAATTATCGGACACTTAGAGACTGAAGAAGGAAAAGACTTGGGCGAGTTGGTGGTCATAAACAGAAACAGAGGTCGAGGTAGGCCTCGAAGAAAGAAAAACAAATTTTTCTGCAATATTTGCGGAAAGGGATATAATCAACTTAATAAATATACTTCACATAAGTAAGTTTATAGTAACTCTGAAAATTTCTCTCCTTATTCTAAGTGAAAATATCGAATACATACTAATTTATATTTTCTCTTATTTTAGGAGCTTACATAAAAATATCAAATATAAATGCCTAGAATGTGAGAAACAGTTTTCGAGCGAAGATCATTTTCTTCTTCATCAAAAAACAACTTCTCATACTGGTCGCGAGGTTTTCGAAGTTTTGAGGGAAGAAGAAGTGGCGAAACCTCAAATTGTTCTCCCAACTGCAGAACCTGTTGTGACTTCTACTGAAGGAAGTTCTGAAGCAAGTATTTCAATCCCTGAAAATCAAGAGAAAAATGAAAATGCTGAAGTGATTTCAATGAAAGTTAATCCAACTGAGGAAAACCCGACTGAAGAGATTCTTTCTGAGAAAAATGCTTCTGAAAAAAATTCTTCTGAAGAAAATACTTCGAAAAAAGATCTTTTTGAAGAAAATCCTTCTGAAAAAGATCATCTTGAAGAAAACACTTCTGAAAAAGATCCTCTTGAAGAAAACCCTTCTGAAAAAGATCCTCTTGAAGTAAATACTCCTGAAAAAAAGCCTTCCGATGAAAAGGCAGAGAGCTCAATAAGCTGCGATCAGTGTCATGAATCTTTTTCCTCTGAAGAAGCTAAGGAAAAACACGTGAGAGATGATCACAGTAGTGAAAAACAAGTGGTAAGATTGATTAATTCTAAATTCAATTGATTAAAAAGAGTCTTACAATTAGAATTTAATATTTAGAATTAAAAAATGCCTAATAAATGAACTTTTATTTCAGAATTCCAAATTTGACAAGGGATTCCCGTGCGATATTTGCGGAAAAGTTCTGAATCATCCAAGTTCCATTTTGTATCACAAAGAGGCGGAGCACAATAATGGCAGACGATTTGTTTGCAACAAGTGCGGGAAGAGTTTCAAGCATAAGCAACTTTTGCAGAGACATCAACTTGTCCATTCAGAAGAAAGGCCCTATATTTGCAAATCCTGCAATGCGAGTTTTAAGACGAAGGCAAATCTTATTAATCATCAATCAACACACACCGGAGAGAAAAAATATTTCTGTGATATTTGCAGCCAGCAGTTTGCTCACAAAACGAGTCTCACTTTGCATTATAGGTAATTTTGTTAACATTTAAGCCATTTCGAAGGCAAGGATGTAGATATAGTTAGAAATTGATGAATATTCTTTCCCATCAATCCTTAATGATTGTAATGAATTTCATGGATTCTTTCTATGTTATAAAAAAGTACCTAATTTTTAAATATATTTTTCAGGTGGCACTCGGGTCACAAGCCTTACCAGTGTAAAGTCTGCAACAAAAGCTTTTCCCAAAACGGAAATCTCCAAGAACATATGCGAATTCACACTGGAGAGAAACCCTATTGTTGTGAAACTTGCGGACGTAAATTTACAACTTCTTCTCAATTCAAACTGCACGTTAAGCGTCACACAGGTGACAGACCCTGGAAATGTGAATTTTGTGAAAAAAGCTTTTTGCACAAAGACACCTGGAAAACTCATGTTCGTAGGCACAAAGGAGAAAAACCCTTCAAATGCTCAAAATGTACTCGAGCGTTTACGGAGCAATGGGCCTTGAAAAAACATCTACGTTTACATACTGGTGGGGTTTAGTCCATTTTTCTAAAAGAAATATAATTTTTTCATTTTTTAAAAATAATTATTTTATACATTCTATTTATTTATCTTCTTTAGGAGAGAAACCTTATTCCTGCGATGTATGTGGAAAAGCCTTTGCAGATTGTTCAAATTTAACAAAACATAAAAAGGTATGTGAATAAAAATTAGGTAAATGAAATTTGATTGGCTATGGATAAAATTCTAGGGATTTTAAAACTATTTCTTTTTTGTTCTGGTTGTAACAGGTACACAAGGAACACAATAAAGCGATGGATGTAAGTGAATTACCTGAAGGGACAGAAATCAACACAGTTTGGGAGATTTTGCCAAATGCACCAGAAATGAGGGATCACTCGATTGGAAATCGAATAACTGAAGTTATAACGACTGAAAACATACCAGAAGACGAAGTTCCGCAGATTTATTACGTCACTTATCAAAATCAGGATGTAATCGAACAACCTAGGATGTTACAATTCAGTAAGATTAATTTCAAAGTATTATTTTCTGACTTTCCTCACAATTTCAATTCGAAATTGGAATTTATTTAAAAAGCGAAACCAAAATGCTAAGATTGACCTTCAATTTTTTACAGTCGATTCTTCTGATATGATTGAACTCAAAGAAGATTTAGCAACTGTTAGTGCTGAAACTCTGCGTACAATTCGAATTCAAGATGATGAATTTGTCACTGAAGAAGCATTTATTCAATGCCAGGAAAGTAACGAAAGCTTCGAGGACGAGATTAGCGACTTAGTTCAGGTAAATCTTCATTTTTTTAATAGAAATATTTTGGAAACGTTTAAAACGAATAAAATCATCAATAAAAATAATGTTTAATATTTCAGATCATGGATAATGACGGAAATGTGATTCCTCTGACGCTGCAACACGCACGTCAACTTCTCGATGGTCAAGTCGTCGTCACACAGGGAAGTGATGGCCAGTTTGTGAAAGTGAATTCGGGAGTAATACCACCGAATTTATTTACTCAGTTGGGTGTAAATATGAATCAAGTTGTGCAACCTAATCCCGTGGTTGTAACCAGAGGAGGAGCAGGAGGCGGAGGAGGAAGTGGGGTAGGAGGGGGAGGAGGAAGAAAGAGTTCAGGGGCATCCCGAAATCCCGATAGAAATATTGAAAAGAACACTTCTAAATCCTAAAAAGGATGTATTACTAATTACACAATTGTAGTAATACAATGTCATTAATTTGCTCGTAATGTGGACAGGGATGTATTATTGCTAGTGTATGTATGTCTTAAATTAAAATTCAATTTCATGTATTTTCTCTTTTTTTTTTGGAAAAATAGACTGCTTAAATTTTGTACAGAATTTGTTGTTTTCATTTTCTACCATGTGTCTTTAGATTTGTAATTTGCGCAAATTGGTATTTATTTTTAACAATAATATAGGACATAAGTCATATTCATGAATAAAAACATGATTGATTGATTACAAATTAATTAATTGACGTTTTAGCAGAAGCTTCGATTTTTATACTGGGCGATTTAAAGTTTGATAATTTCTCAGAGGCTTTCAAATAGTATCTATTTTAATAATTTGATACTTTTACAAATTTATATTCTCGAAATGATTGAAATTATCATTAAAAAACTGATATATTTAAAATTAACCAACTTTAAAATTTCCGCGCTTTGTGAATGTTGGCAGCCCTGCTTCTAAATTAAAAATGGCCGCATGTAATTGTAATACATATTTGAGTCATTTGAGTGACTGTGAGTGACCAACTGACCATTGTGTCTTTCAAGTCTTTTCGTGGCATTGATAATTTTAATTGCTTTTAGTCCTCATTATATTATATTTATATAAATCA
>JAUESH010000036.1:699059-709862 GCA_032275165.1 Synergus magnus
GCAGTGGATGATGACGAGGGATATCAACATTACTAAATAGATCCAAGCCAAAGGCACCACAGTACTTTAAAATAAGTATCTTTAAAATAGTACTTTAAACAGTACTTTAAACAGTACTTTAAAATAAGCATTAACAATTAAAACGAAGATCCTAATTTGTATGGAGTCAAAACATTGTTATTTTTATAACGATTCAAATGACTAATTTAAAGTAGGATTTGTAAAATTGTATTCTACAAGTCATTTTTCTGCTAACGAAAAATGCTTTCCCTTCTCTAAGAATTAGGAATATTTTATAAATATTATAAATATTTACGATACTGATCAGAGATCAAGCGCTTTATATTTTTTGTACCAAGACTAGATGTACTTTTCGTAAAAAATTGATATTCGATAAATCATTTATATTGACTTTTTTGTATTCTCAGTAAATAAAAGTTTCATTTTCGTTCATATAGTCTCGTATTTGGATGTACAAAGTTTAATGTCTATGAATTGAAAATTATCGACGTTGAAATTGTATAATTTTGAGCTTTTATCAGGGAATTTGTCTCAAAATTTGAATAATAGATAACCGAAAGAGAAAATCGTTTTAATTTACTTTTATATTCTAAATTAATATCAGTTTCATTTAAGTTCCGATAATCTACTTATTTCTTCTAAACATATATTTGCTTCTTCGAGAGACTCTTCGTTGCTTTGAAGTCTCGCTAGCATTTGACCTTCTTTACAGGATTTTTGTGCTTCTTGATAAAGACCTTTTTTCATGTAAGCGTAACCCAGGTTGATGTAAATTGCGCTCAGGTCAAATTCCTTCAGTTTCTTCCCTACATAAAGAATTAAATCTTTTTTGTATTAAATATTTGAAAACTATTTTTTAGTTATGAGTCATCTTACCGGCATCGATAGCTTGGCTTAAGTATTTAATAGACAAATCATATTCGCCTTGTCTGCAGTCAATTGTTCCTAAATCATTGAGGATTGTAATAGTTTGTTCGTGTACTATTCCGTTTATTTTTGTCGATAAATCGTAAGCTTCGAGAAGATATTTGTAGCCTTCTTTTTCCCTGGATTGTTTCACTAACATGTGTGCGTACCAATCGAGTGTCATTAACCAGAAAAAGGTGGTTTCCTCATTATTTAGATTTTTCTTCAAAGCGTCCATGCAAAATTTGTAACCATCCTCGGCTTTCCTTCAAAGTAAAGAAATTAATCAATCAATTAATTAAGTTTAAAGTTTTCAAATTTGATTCCATTAAGAGGAAACAACAGATTCCATATTATAGTAGCCTTCAGAATTAATATAATTCTTCAGAAATTTTTCAGGACTCCATAAAAATCACTTACTGGAATTCACCTCTGGATTCGTAAATTTTAGCCATTTTTAAACTCATGTGAACGATTCTCAAATCATCCTGAGCTGCCCCAGAAGAAATCAATCTTTGCATCACAGTTACAAATAAAATTTCTGCTTTTTTTAAATCTTCCATGTCGAAAGCGAGGTTCGCCATCAAATCATAAATATAAGTAACAGCTTGATCGTGCTGAATTGTCTGTGCTAATCGAAGTGCGAGATGTAACATTTGCTCTGCTTTTTCATACTCTCCTCTCTAAAAATTAGATGCTGCTAAAATCGAAAATCCAGATAAAAGCTTTGATTTTATTAAGCTTTAAATTAAAAGAAATATTAATAAACTATACATATATTGATCCAACTTATTTTTCCAATCATTCCAAATTTAAGCGATATTTAAATTCGCTTTAGGAACCAGAAACAATTTAAAATTTGATTTAATTGCGAAAAATGACTTCAAGATTTAAATCCCATTATTTCAGATTGTCAGCGTCGAAATTATTTTTAATTTTATTTTTAGAATACTGACGCAATAATTGTCATAAAAATAAATTCATCGTAATTTGAACAGAAATAATTTTAACTTACAAATTTTCATTTTATTTAAAATAGTGAAAATAATAAATAAAGATTGTTGATTAGAAAGTCGAAATTCAAACCTGAGATAATAAAATAGACCGTTTCATAGCTGTGATATATTCGGGTTCTTCTTCTTTCTCCTCATCAGACTTCAAAAGTCCAAAAAATGTAAAACCCCCTCCAAGCAGAAAATAGGAATGTGGATTATTTTTTGATTTTTGATTGTTTTCTTCATATCTTTTCTTTGCAATGCAAGGCAGATTACATTTATAAGCAGTATTATTCAATTGACTAATTTGACGAAAGTCCCTCGTAATAAAATGCTTGTCAATCAAATTTTGACGAATTTTCAATATCGTCTTTGCAAAATTAACACTTGCCATTCTGATTCTCTATTGTTAAACAATGAAAAAAACTACTGATTGGATGTTGCAACAATCGCGTTGATAATGACACTGACTGCACTGACACAATAACGTAAAACAGCTGATTTCCAAGGATTTAAATTGCAATTTCATTGGCAGAATTTGAAATATCGAATATAGAATCGATATTTTTGCAGACTGCTTCAACGCGCGAAATTTGAAATAGCGTTGTTTATGCAATTTTTTCTGTATCTTCTGGAATTAAATTTAAATAAATAATTCCTAGGAGTAAAATTATTACTTATAAAGAAACATGAATTGTCTTCAATTATTAACGCATTTTAAATATTTAATTAATATTTCAAATTAAAATTAATGTAAGTTTCAGCGTCGAAAATAATTTCTTTTACAACAAATTTGAATTCTTTAATTTTTAGACATTTTAATTTAAATGACTAACTTCTTAAACGAAATTATTTCGCTCTTGGATTAAAGAACAGAATTCTAGTTTCAATTAAAACATTTTTCGGAAAAAATTACTCTTTTTATTGGGATTTAATATTTTTAGATAAAAAAAGCAAAACAGCTAATTTCAAACATAGAAGCTTTCGAAAATAAGTAATTATAATTTTCATCATTTTTTAATACAAAAAAATTAATTGTAAACAAGTAAAAATTGTTTATTTAATAACACATTCTGTTTATTTCTCAATTTTTGTTATGCTTTTTTACCACATTTTAAAAAATTACATCGTTACAAAAATAATATGTATATCATCGAACATTTTTTATAAAGAAATAACTAGTTTACCTGCTTTCATAAAAAATGGATTTGACGAAGTCGTAGAGAATTTTTTCCCGACAAAATGAGCCAGCATTCATTAAAATCGCATAATTTATAAAAATGTGACATGAAAAAAAGTGAAACAAAAATTAAATTCTCGTTAAATAAACAATTTTTGTCAATTTAAAATTTTGTTCCCAGTCAACTATTAATACCAATGGAATGTTTTGTATAATAATGCTAGTAGAAAAAGTAAAGACGATATTGTAAATGAGACAAAAATGAAATGAGAAAGATGTATTTTAAATATTTATTCCTTTTTTCATCAAAGGACAATTTGTTTTTATTATAAGATAACATTATCCTAAGCATTGTCGAGGGTTTGACGCCCTGCCATACCTAAATTATCTTTATATAACACTCTTTTTACGCCTTGCATCACTTGATTGATTATTGATCCATTGTCAAGTTCTCGTAGTCGGTTTTCGCTCTCGTTATTCATACTTGACATAATTGTCCTTACTCTTGTTTTCGCATCGTAGTTCATTATTTTATCAACGTATGCTTCAATTATCCTTTGTAAAAAATTTTCAGAAATTTGAAATATCATTTTATCGTCGGTAGTCGCAAGACAAAAAAGGTTCCGCTAAATCTTTCATTCTAAATCCTAACTAAACCCCTTACTGTTCATTTTCACTGTCGCCTTAACTCTCTTTCTCTCTCTCTCGCACTCTCTTTTCATTAACCTAGCCCTTTATTTTTCTCCTCTTCTATTATATTTACAATTCAAATGAATAAAACCCGGAAAAAATGCTTTTTAAATGATTCGACAGTAAACAGTAGAAAGGGACATCAAATCAAATTAATAAATATTAAAGCTACTCGAACCACTGTCTTTATTAATTACGCGTGCAAAAAATCATTCGTACTTTTACTGGAAGACACGAATTCATTTTATCGTGCCACCGCACTTCACAAATAGATTAATCTCCAAGCTTTTAAATAATATTATTATCAATAACTCATATATTCGATCCCTCTCGTTTAATAAAATATCATCGCTCCAAATATTTTCACATTTGAAAACGATTCGTCAGGGATTTTTAATACAAACTGATTACAAGAATCCACTCATATTTAAAAGTTCTAATCTTACGGTTTTTGGAACAGATAAATGAAAATTAGTTCCCTGAGTCTTATTACGTAAAAAATTTTTGTCACCCTTCTCTTTAAAAAAAATACAGGAATCCAGTTCCAGCGGAAAGAAAGGGTGTTTTCACTACAAAAATTATTTTACCCCCAGGTGTTCCAAAACCTTTAAATCGTTTTCAAACTTAAGATCGATACAAATTGAACTTTGAAATCTTTTGAATTTTCCATTCAAAAAAAAAAATGTAAAATTCCGATTTCAGAGCGAACAAAAAGAAAAGCCTCAAAAAGGCATCAAAGCTGAGAGAAGTTTGAACTGAAGAACGAATCCCGGATCGAACCACCGACGATAAACATGGACTAATCCAACAAAAAGACGAATTATCGAGAAAAAGGAAAGCAAGAGTCGTCTTCGCGCGACGAGGGCCCTGCATACGTTTTTAACAGCGTGCATCCAAATCTAGCTACATCACAGGCTCTGTGTCTAGCTATCTTTTGTCTATCTTACACTACAGTTCAATATCATACTCGGTAAATCGATCATGAATGAACATTTAAGACACGTCACTGTTCATCGATGATTCCAAGAAACGAAATCGAAGTTGGTGTTATAAAGTTTTTTTAGGAGGTCGGGTTGGTTCGGGCTTGGAAAAAAAAAAGAAACCGAGAGAAAGGAAAATAGGAATTCGAGGGCAGGATCTCAGGGCAAGTTTAAAAAATATAACACCACAATAGTCGCACCGTGTCGCGTATTTCCGTCGCCCGCACGACGAATGCAAGGCTCTTCGAGGGCCCTCGATAATTGGTTCGGATATATACCGCAGAACACAGCGCGTCGAGTTTTTGTTTACTTTTAAATTCTAGAACCTAGGTCACAAAACCAATCTACGGTGTAGGCTATATTTCACCCAGTCTTTGAGGTTTAAAAAGAGGGAACTAAAGAGGGAGAGGTAGACCGAATTTCAAATACGCTTTTGAACGATAGTTTTGAGAATCGAATGAGAAGAAGGCCGCGCAACTCTCGAAGAAGATTCCAAGGCGCTGCGCGAAACAACTGGTATATAGCAGAACAGGGTTCGAGAAAGCCCTGACCGAAGAATGTTCTGTACGTAACTGGTTTCAGTTGGCATGGGTCGGTTGGTGATCGATTTCATTGCGTGGGGTACTGCGGCATGTAAGTTACCACCGTCGGCTGTTGTCCAGGTTGTAATGGAGCAGCTGGAGTCGGAGGAGCCGCGTTCGGCTGGCCGGGTTGCCATGTGCCCGCGGCTGGTGTTGGCATTCTCATACTATTCATGTATTGAGCCTGCTGACTGTAATATTGGTTGTAGTATTGAGCGTGCTGGAAAAACTGTCCCTGCATTGGAGGATAGCCCTGGGGATACCAGTAACCCATTTGCTGACCGTAACCGTAGGGATATTGTCCAGCCCCTGTCGTCACCTGGAATAAGAATTTTCCTTTAGTTTACCACTTTTCTGCCTTTCCTGGATGGCTACAATAGATCATGATTTCAAGATTGTATATTTACAATTCAACAGCCCAAAACTGGACAATTTCTTATCTGAAGTATTAAAAATTCTTTATTTAATGAAGTAAAAAAAGTTTTATTTACTGAAAAGACACTAAAATATCCGATTGTACGCTCAGTTCTATTTCAAGAACATTCAAATTGAAAAGTTTTAAATTCTATTAAAAATCTATTTAAAATCTATATGAAGGCTTTCGAGTGTAAGGACATTCGAGTTTCCTCTCATGACAAAACAGACGACATGCCACTCATTTTTAGAACTTGGACGCTCACTCCTCTTCATTATGCAACTTCAACATATAATAATTACTACACTCATTAACTACAGTCAATTGCACCGTTGCCATATTTTGTAAAATCATTTTTCATACGTCTAAAGGCTGTGCGAAAACGTACAGCGCGAGACGTGCATTGGTCAAATGATTCTAATCTCGAGTTCCAATTTGATTTTATTTATAATGAGTCTAAAAGAAATAATACTAGTAAAACGGACCTGTTGAGCTTGTTGATTAGCATTAGGTCCTACGCTATTGGGATCGCCGTTTTCCTTTCCCCAAAAGCATTTCACAACGCTACCGTTGATCTCTGTATTATGTGTGGACTCGATGGCATGCGCCGCTGCTTCCTTAGTTGTAAACTTGATAAAAGCATAACCCTTATCTTTAAAGACCCTTATGTCTTGGATCGTACCGAATTGCGAGAAGGTTTTGGTTATGAGCTCATCTGTGATACCATTTGTAAAACCGCCGCAATATACAGTGCAGTTGGTTGGGCTACTTTGGTTATACACCTGTAACAAACAATAAAATATTTTTAAAAAAGCCATACAAAACGTAAAACAATATAGATAAAAACAGACGTAATACTATCTTAATTACTTTTTTAAAGAAATTATTTGGTCATAATTTGAAAGCATCGGAAATTTAGCCGTTTTCAATCTGAGAATGAGAAAACCTGATACTGGAAATTATCATCGTTTTAAACTGCCGAATTTTTCTAAATCTTTTAAAAATACAGCTGCAAGTACTGAAGAAAAATATTCAAAAACTTCCCTGTAGCAAAAAAGATAGCTTTAAATAGCTTTAGACTCAGAACAACTCCACTTATTTTAATAACAAGACCAATTCCATAATTATAGGACTCCTGTCCTGAAGTAATATAAACCATAATATTTCTGAAGAAATTTACCTCTTCGTAATTCGGTTTGCTGCTGTTTGCATGCCTTGGTCTCTCTGACCTCGGCGGTGGTGGTTTTCGCGTTGACCAGTTTGTCCTGATGCTACGAGAACCTAACCATTGTCCATTCATTGCCGTGATCGCAGCTTCAGCTTCAGATTTCTTCACGAAAGAAACGAAGGCATATCCCTTGCTCTTTAGAGTCTGAGGATCTCGCACGATTCTGCAGTTGCTAATCTCACCAAAGGGTGCGAAAGCTTCTTTTAGAGTCTGTGTTTCGATTTCTGGAGACAAATCACCTACAAAAATGTGATGGTGATTGCTCGTGTCTTGCTTCGGTTGATTTCCTGGACTCGTTGCCCAGTTCACCTGAAGAAAATTCAATTTCGGTTAATAGAATCCTTAAATGATCAAATTAGAGGATAAAGGACATTTTATCATTTTAATATTATATTATGGATTTCCCAAATCCCTAAAAACAAATACTGTGCATAATTCTAAAGAAGGAATCGAAGAAAGGACCTAAACCTAAATTCATTTTTAATTAATTATAGAATATTTCTTCATTATTAACGTTTTTTATTCCCGAAGATGATTTTCATACGGTAAATATTTATAATAAACGTAAAAACTTGTAGAAATCATTTAAAATTTTAAAATAATTACCAAAAAACAAAACTTAAAAAATATATATTGATCGCATTTTCTTTCCTTTGTATTACTTTTCTACTTATTAAGCCCTAAAAACTTACACGAACTATTATTAAATATGAGAGACAAACTTTGAGAAACTTTGATTCGAATTTTCGAAAATTTGAGATTTTATGAAAAATTAGTTAAGAAGACTAACTCGTTTAAAAATTTGAAATCTGTTCACAGCAAAAAGAGAAAAAACCTAAAAAAATTAATACACTTAAAATTTGAAATCAATACATAAATCTTCGGAATTTTTATAACAAAGAAAGCAAAAAAGTACGTTACAAACTCTAAATAAGTTTAAAATATTTGATAAAACAAAACAAAAAACAAAAAATAAAGTTTCACAAATCTTTTAATCTAATTTTTTTAATAAAAAAAAAAAAGCAAAACAAAACAATCTATGTTAAGATTTTTGACAATTGTAATAATTTCCAAAAATCGTCTATAAAAAATTTGTCTAGGCATCCAGATTTCTCGAAAGTTAGAAATTCGTCAAATGTTCCGATTAAAATCCTGATAAAGTTATATAAATCAATCACCTAAAAAAAATTGGATTATCATTTAAAAAATCAAGGTCTAAACAAACGGCAAGCTTTTAAAAGAAACTATTTCGACCTTTGACCCTCTTCAAAGAAAACATTGTCATTCACCTAGAAAACTTCAATTCAACAGAAAAAAAAAACGTGTCATCACCTCCAAACCTCCATACTCAAAAAATTTGCCCAAGCATCCAAAATACGCCAAAATTGTCGCCCCCTTCCAAAAAATGCAAATCTACCCCTGGCAAAAAATCCCCCTCACCAAAAAGTGTCACGAAAGCCCCGTTTTTCGCGCGCATATTGAAGAATCGCCGTGACAAAGTAAAATGGACACACGCCAATCGAAACGCGTCAAAAAAAACGTGCTTTTTTCTCCCAGTGGTTAAGGGCGGGGCTAGAAATGGATTTTTTCCCTGTGAAATTTGATTTGGAATTGAAAAGAGCGGTGAAAAAAGGAATAAAAAGATGCCGGGGCTAACCTTCATTTCCTTCTCGAGGAAGAGGCGCTTGTTCATGGCGGCCAGAGCCGTGGCCGCGCATTGGTGATTGGTGAACTCGACGAAGGCGTAAGGGTCGTTGCCGGGTTCTCGGATGATCTTGCATCCTTTCACGTGCCCGATTTGTGAAAACAGGGTGCACAAAAGGTCCTCCGACACCGTGATGTCGAGATTCCCCACGTAAAGGGTTCGAGGATTACTTTCCTCACTCATGCTCGATGCTTTCTGACGAGAAAGCGACTACTCACTTCACTAGTTTCCACCAAGTTCCTACGAATTAATTCACTACCACAAACACCTAGTGTGGCTGCTGCGCGCATTTAACTCAACAGAGGCACAGCATCTGAAAAAACTTGATTTTTCGGCTTCTCGGGTTTTCGAAAAGAACACACGGACGGTTTAGCGTTAGCTACACCCAGCGACCCAGCCCGACGTCATACTAAAAACATGGACGATGAGCGGCGCCAGGGGTGCCAACCTAGCCTCTCTGGTCACTTACGAATGTCAGAAGAGATTTTGAATATTGGGAGTTATTTTCAAGATGGGAGTGAAAAATTTGAGAATTGATTGATAATATAATTATTAAAGGGTTAATGAGGCATTTTTAAGATAGTTTTCGGAGTTTAAATACGAGATAAACTACTTGGAGGGATAGAGAAAGTCTGGGGGATTTAGTGAAGGAACTATATGTGTGTTGATGGTGATTTTAATTTGTGGTGGCGCTTCGATCGCGTTTTTATGGCGGGTTATTTGGTAATTTGGTTTTAAATGTTTATAAAGTTGTAAAAAGGAAGATTTTTTAATTGAAAAAGGGGAAAGGAGGTATTAAGGAAGAAATTTAGAGTACTAATATGTAGATATTTTTTCTTTTTTGATTGAAGGTAGGTAGAGAAGTTAGAAAATTATTTGTCCGGAAGCGGCTAGATTGTACGCATGCGCATGTAATCGAAGTTGTTTATTGGTTGTCGTTTGCGCGCGCTTTTATGGAGCATTTGAATTTGTTGAAAACTTGTCCACGACAATATTTGACTTGTCTTATTTATTTCCGCGTGTAAAGTTAATTTTGAGGTTTTTTTCTCAGTGAAAAAAAATTGCTATTGGCACAAGAATTCACAACAATTTATAGTATGTACGTGATAAAAAGTTAAGCAAAATTCAATAGAATTTATAGAAATCAATTTTTTTTAAATTTAAGATGTATTCAAAAGTTTGATTCTGAAATATTGTCTGATTTTAAAGGCTCTGAAATAAAAATGAAAGATAACTTATAATGCTCTTCCAATTTCAAATTTTATATTTTATTATTCCACTTTAAATTCTTTACTCTTCAATTGAATTTTGAAAACTTCAAAAATAAAAAATTTTTCTCTTTGGACGGTTTGAATATATCAAAGTGAAATCCAATCTTATAAATAGGGCATTCCATGCCAAATCGACCACTTTTAACCCCGACCTCTTTTGCTTTGTCTGAAACTTTTTTATCTCTTTCTACCCTATCGAAAACATTTTTCAGAATTTTTAAAAATTTGTTTACCTAACCCAAAAAAAGTTGTGTTTTTCAAAAAAATGTTTTTTTTCAAATGGCCGTAACTTTTTCAAAAATTGACTTATCGGGACGTTTTTTTTCAAAATTTTTGTCTTTAAATGCACTTTTCAGAAAAAAAAAATTTAGCAAAATTATACAGATCCATCTTCAACGTTTTTTTTTTTTTACATTTTCGGAAAAAAACGAAAATTTCGAGATGATTGTCATTTTTAATTTTTTTTTTATATGACGTTTTACGCAAACTCTCTGAAATTTTCAGTGGGATTATTTTTTTTTCTATTTTTCATTTTCAATTGAAAAAAATTTTTTTTATCTCAGCTTATTTTTCATAACACTACTCTGAAAATTTTTTAGAATATACAAAGAACCTTAAAATTTGGAAAAAAATAATAATAATTAAAAGTGGTAGTCATCGGAAAAATTTCAATTTTTTTCGAAAAAGTAAGAAAAAATTCAGTAGATATAAAAATTTATATTTACTATGCATAAAATTATTTAATAACCTATGCTTTTTGGGTATGTAAACAAAAAAAAAACGACGTATTAAAAAAAAATTCAAACGAATTTCATCCCAAATTAACTGCTT
>JAUESH010000036.1:721254-733472 GCA_032275165.1 Synergus magnus
GATTGATTCGGATAGACCGGATTAATTCGGATCCATTCGGATTGAAAGTTCTGATTGACCGGATTCACTCGGATTGATTCGGAAATTTTCGGATTGGTTCAGAATGAATTTTAATTCAAAGCTTTCAGTAGGGTGTTTTCTGGGTTTATAGAAATTTTTATAGAAATTAAGATATTTTTTCAATAAAAGGGAGAAATATTTTTTCATTTCATTATTTTCATTCGACAACTTTTATAATTGGTTTGCAAGTTTTATAATTTCATTTCTTTAATCTTATTATTAATAAAATTTTTATTTAAAAAATCTATTAAAGGAGGATTAAGGCCATACATCTGATCCCTACCTTACCGGCATTTTTCCCCGCAATATTTATTGAGATATCAAGTTGACAATTTAGGACCAGATAAACGTACCTTATTATATATTCTTTAATTTTAGAAATATTTCAAATCGATATCTCAATAAATGTAGAAATGACATTGCCGGGAAAAAATGCCGGTAAGGTAGGGATCGGATAAATGATACATGGCCTTAATGGAAAAAAAAAGTGAAAAGTTGTTCCTTACAAATGTACAATCTTGGATTTATTATTTTAATATTAATAAATAAATTACATAATTTAATATAAATAAAATTCTCTACAAATAAACATTCAATATAATAAATTAGGATATAATAAATTATTTAAATACACTTTATACATCTTTTTAATTTGATTTGATGAGCAGCTCGATATTGTACGAGATTTTGGGGAATCCCCCGAATATTTGATATGTCAGAAAAACCAAGAGTTGCAGGATAAAATGAGAACTCGAGCGAGGTCAAAGTTGACTAACTTCATCTCTATTCTTCTTCCACATTTCATGCTTCTCGTAAAGTCACCGAAACAATTTAAAAGGGTATTCACGTCCCTGAAAAAGTAATTTAAATGATTATTCAATCCGCGTTATTTTCACTTTTTCGATTTTAGAAAAAATTAACAAAAATAATTACAATTAAATTTCAATACCTAAAATACAACGAATGAAAGTTGAAATTATTAAAAAATAATATAAAAATATAGAAAATTAAATAAAAATAAATTTTTAAAACAACTCACTTGCATTCTGCTTCAGTCATTTTTTCATCAAGATTTGGAAAAATTTTTATTGAGGGATTAGTATTCAAACAGTGCTCCAAAGCTAACTTTGTTTCCTGCTCGCATCCTTCGGTAGTATTTTTTACAGCTGAAAATAAATAGTATTAATAATTTTATTATTTTCGTTACAATCCAAAAATTATTTTAAATTTTATTATTAAAACAATTTTTGATATTGAAACTACAAACTAATAATTGACTTTTATAAGAGTAATATATAGATAGTAAATAAAATATTATTGAATTTGACTTTCAATTAATTCAATCGGAATTCCAAATAATTGAATCTGAATTTCAATTAATTTAATGTGAAATCAAATTATTTCAATATAAATACCAATTCATTCTGAATTCCAATTAATTCAATATGAATTCCAATAAATTTAATGTGAATTACAATCAATTCAGTCAGAATTCCAATTAATTCAATCGGAATTCCAAATAATTGAATCTCATTTTCAATCAATTTAAGGTAAATTACAGTGAACTCAATCTAAATCCACAAGAATTATCTTTGAATTTCAATTAATTCAATCGGAATTCGTTCTAATTAAATTCGAATTCCAAATAATTGAACCTGTATTTTAATTCATTTAATGTGAAATCAAATGAATTCAATATGAATGACAATTAATTAAGTCAGAATTCCAATTAATTCAATGTGAATTATAATCAACTCAACTAGAATTCCAATTAATTCAATCGGAATTCCAAATCATTGAATCTGATTCCAAATTAATTTAATGTGAAATCAAATTAATTCAATATGATTTCAAATTAATTTAATAGGAATTCCAATTAATTCAATTGGAATTACAAATAACTGAACCTGAATTTCAATTAATTTAATTTGACTTCAAATTAACTCAATGTGAATCCGAATTAATTCAATCTGAATTCCAATTAATTCAATATGAATTCTAATAAATTCAATGTGAATTATAATCAACTCAATTAGAATTCCAATTAATTTAATCGGAATTTCAAATAATTGAATCTGATTTCAAATTAATTTAATGTGAAATCAAATTAATTCAATATGATTCCAAATTAATTCAATCGGAATTCTAAATTGAATCCCAATGAATTTAATCTGAATTTAAATTAATTCAATCGGAATTACAAATAATTGAACCAGAATTTCAATTAATTTAATTTGAATTCAAATTAACTCTATGTAAATCCGAATTAATTCAGTTTGAATTCCAATTAATTCAATGTGAATTCCAATTAATTCAATGTGAATTCCAATATAATCCATGTGAATTCCAATATAATCCATGTGAATTCCAGTTAATTTAATCTGAATTAGAAATGATTGAACATAAATTCCAATGAATTTAATGTAAATTCCAATTAATTCTAATTATTTAGAATTTTTTGTACTAAAATTATTTTTGTTATTGCAACTGCAAATTAATAATTAATTTTTATAAAAATGAAATAAAAAATTTATAGTAAATAAAATCATGTACCTGATAGTAAAAAATCTGAAGCATAGAGATGCATAAGTTTTTTTGATTGTTCCAATTCTTCTTCTGTGTAATCCTTCGAGTCAAAACAAGATTTGAAAGATTCTAGAATTTCTTCAATATCTCCATAAAGAGGCTTGCAAAGTTGTTTGAAAACTAAAGTCCGCAATAATTCTTCAGAATATAATTCTGTTCCCTTGAGATACAAAACTCGATTTTTAAGAGTGTTCAGTTTCTCAATAAATATTTTCAAAAAATCCATAAAATTTTCGTAAGTATCGAGAGATCCATTTTTTTCACACCCGTATTTTAATTCATTGGTGGAGTGCAAGTGATTAGAACAACTCACTAATCCTGAAAATAATAATACAAATTTCATACAAATTATACTAAATTTTTTCATTTTTAAAATTGTTGGTCATAATAAAATTTAAAAACAGAAGAAATGGGCCAAAAACCAACTTACCGATTCCGAGTAAGACGACAAAAATCGTGGACCTCATCTTGAATTTGAAATTCATCGAAAAAGTTTCCAAATTGAAATTTTAAAAAGCACTTACACAAAAATAAAAATAAAAGTCTTCACTAAAACTGTTTATTTAATTTTTTAATATTCTTTAATTGTACACTTCATATAAATATTTTTAAATTTATAAAATAATATTTATATTTATTTTTAATTCACTGGTGAAAACTAGTTTTCGAACTGAATAAATTTGCTTGAAAAGATGTTTGTCATTCAGAAGATGGACACTAAATGCTTCCAGTTCAGATTTCCACAATTATATCATTCCTCAATTTAAGATGATCTGGAGGGGATTTTAACTCTGATATCTAGATTCAAGATTTACAATTACTAAATTTGATTTTAGATTTAATATTTCTTTTGAGAGTAATTAAAATTGAATTTCTAAAACAGAAAATGTATTTAAATACTAATTATTGAATAAGATAGACTTAGGTATTTAAAATAGGATTAAATATAATAAAAGCGGATTACTGAATAATTAAAATAAATTACCCGAAAATTTTATTTTTGGGTAAATAAAACTTTTTTTTTGAAATATGTATTTTTTAAATAATATTTTCTTTTTCAAACATCTGATGATATTTTTCCTGAAGATTACCTCAGAAAAATTAAATCGAATTAACAAATCCGAATAAAAGTTTTATTGACAAATTTGTAAATAAAAGAACTGAATTTATAAAATGAAAATAGGTATCAGCCAAATGATGGATTCTGGGAATTCTTGATTTTTTAGATGCTAGACTATTAAAAATCTCGAGACCGTCTTCTTATTTCATTTTCTAGACGTCTGGGAAAAGACGCAAGACTGCAGACTGTGTCATGTTGCTGAATGAATTCTCGTGCCATTCAAGGAAATATTATCTCTAGGGATACTTCCTGCCTTTAAAAATTTAGATTACTATTGATAATATGCGACTGATGCGCAATTAAGTTGAAAAACAAATTTTTATTCATCTTAAGTCTGATTAAATATTTAAAAAAAAGAAATTTCTTTGGGGTCTTGATTAATTGTCCAAAATCTGAATATCAAGACCACTATTTTGTGAAATTTTTTTATTTTTAAAGAAATTTAATTCTTTATATATTTTTAATTAAATTAAATTGTAGAATGTGCAACTTTTTCAAACTTGAGGGATTTTCCATAATTTCAAGTTACTTAATCTTAAGAAAATTAAAATTCTCAAAAATCAAAATATATTCTGCAAAATTTGACATAATGGAATCAGATTCTATTAAATATTTAAATTAAATCCAATTTAAATTTTAGGGATTTGAAAATTCTGCGAAACACCGTTAATTCGTCAAATTAGGGGTTAATATAAATTCCAAAAAGATGTTGTCAATTTCATGGAATTATACCGATTTCAAGAATTTCAAAAAAATGACACGATTTATAAGAAAATTATATATGGAAATTTTATAAATCTGAATTCTAATTAATTCAGTGCAATGACTTTAATATGAATTGAATTTAATTCGATATGAATTCCAATTAATTTAATCAGAACTTCAATAACAATAATTTCAATATTTTAATCCGAATCACAATTAATTAAATTTGAATTCGAAAGAATTGTTAAATTTCGTTGATTTCAGCTCTATTAAAATCAATCGAAAATAACAATAAAAGAATATGAATTCAAACTGAAGACCAATTAATTAAAACAGAATTCCAATAAATTCAATCTAAATCTAAATATATTTAATATGAGTTTCAATTAATTCAATAGGAATTAAATTAATTTAATCTAATTTCAATTTAATATCAGAAGGAATTCCAAATAATTGAATCAAAATTCCAATTAATTAAATTTGAATTTAGACCAACTGAAGGCCAACTTCTCGAGATTCTTTTTACATCTATAATCTCTAGGAACTAAGAATTAAGGAATTTTCAGGAAAATATATAAATAATAAGATCTTGATGAAATTGAATAGTAAATCGTTTATTAGTACGAAGGTGTGATAGTGTTTCAAATTAGCCCTTAAGGTGACATTCGTGAATAAAGTGAACCTGTTAGGTGGACGAGTGTGATTTTTTTAGAGTTTAGGTGATCTAGAGATAGATGTTAGAACTAGTTACCCTGTTCTGCGAGCTGGTGTTCAACCTTTCCATCACTCCGGTTAACAAAAAACTCCTTACTAAATCTTAAAAATCCAATATAAATTAAAATACTTTAATATACCTCTCATTAAAAATTATTTTCTTGGATATCTTCCTTCCAAGGATTATTAAAATCTTTTTAAACCGTCTAAATTTGTTCTTCACAGCTCAAAGTTTCTTTTAAAAATAAGTTCCTTTAAAACTGAATTTCTTATATATTTCTTTTGAAACGCAATCTTGTATCAAAAGCATTAAATGGTTGCTAAAAGGATTACTAACGGTGCAATCCAAAAGCGTGTTGACGCTTTTTATTTGCGAGGGAAAGGACCTTGAGTGGAGTTTAAAGAAAAAGATCTTTTTTAAGATTCCTTGTTACCGTAGCAAAATTGGTGTCCTTCCCTCGTGTAATTAATTTCCTGGGGATTTCTTTATTATTTTCTTTTTTTGAGAAAGGGGAGCGATGGCAAAGGCGAACGCCTGTGCAAGCTAACTTTCAAGAGTGCTACTGCTTTCTTTTATCGAGGTACTCTAGTGCCTATGCTATTGTGTCGTTTTATTTCCCCTAACGCTAAAAAGTCGGCGCTAAATTAGCGGTTCGCGCCTCTCGACGCAACAACAATAAAATAACTTCAATAAGAGACAATAAATACTCTCATACGTATACAAGACAAGTAACGTTCGCGTAGGAATTTCGAGGAGAGAAAAATGTATTATCTTAAATTATTGAATCGGAGGACCAATAATACAAGATAAGGATTTAAAAATGTTAGGATCCAATATAAAATAAAATTTCATAGATTTCATACAATAAATAGAGATAATAAATAAGTAAATAAAATAAAGAATCGAATAAATTAGAACTGATAAGAAACCAAATAAAGAAATAAAAGATTTCCTGAATTGTGACTAGTTTTTACACGAACGTTACTTTTTTGACTGCTGCGTCATTTGATAACGCAAAGCGAAAAGCGATAGAGAATAAGAAAGATAAGAAATTAGATTTTACAAATCACTAATGAATAATTAATAATATAATAATCGTAACAATTCGCGATTGGCAGATTCTGCGGGAATCTGAATCAAAAAACTAGTATTGGATTATATAAATAATAAAACAATAACTTAAGTTCGCGCTCACTAATATTAGATAATATTTATCTATATGTAAAAAAACGATCTCGCACGTTTGACTAACATGGACGCAAAATGGTACAAAAGCGTTATGTCTCATTCACTCGAATTTTTCTCTCGTATTCTCTCACTCGCACATTTTCTCCTACTCGCAAATGCATTGCAGTCTCGTGCATTCTTTGATTGTATGCAACGTTATGATCTTTTTTTAATCGTACAATGTTTTCTGATAAGTACACATTCTCCTGAACCTTCTTTCGTTTTGTCAAGAAACAACTCTTCCTCGAAAATATGAAGAATTTCAACACATTTGTTAAACTGAATTTAAAAAAATTCAAATCGCGTAAAATTTATTTAAGGGTGTTGGATCTAGAAATTTGATCTCTTCATTTTATTTAATGAATACTATAATTAGATATTTTTTCGCTCTATAACGCCACTCTTTTTTGAAATTTAAGTTTGCATATAGAGCGAAAAAATATTTAATTTAAATACTTTTTGCTCAAAACGAAGAATTCGAAACCTAACATTAAAGTACAATTTTTCCATCTATTTATTTTAAAAAAAGTATTAAAACTAGGCAATTTTTCGCTCTGTACCCATAATTCTATTTAAAAAATGATTACCACTGTAGAGCGTAAAAATACCTAATTGTAATATTTTTTGCATAAAATGAGAAAACCGAATTCTGAGGCTTATATAATTAAGGCGAATTAAGATTAAGCTGAATTAATCCCGTTCGATTATTTTTTCCCATTCTAGTAGGAAAATAATATTAAAAATGATATATTTTAGTATCTACTAAAATAAGAAAAAAAAATCGAAATCTCCTTTCTTCTGATTTTCAATTTGAATCTCAATTTCGATCACTTCGAGGTAGAGTTGTTTTCGAATAGTCTTTCGATACTCTAAGCGCATTTTTATAAAATTATATTTACAACAGCGTGGCTTCTTTGAGGTATTCGCTCTATTTTTTGAAACTAGAGAGAGTTTAGGCAATCCAGGGATGAGAAAAGCGATTCCATGAAAGTTTAATGAAAACTCAAAGGAGATTGAAACAGAGTAATATAAAATATAAAATTATAAACATTTAGAATGTCGTAAATCTCATCCCTGAAGGGGAAATTTGTTCGCATTAGAATAGTTATTATCGTCGATATCGCTAGCGATACACAGCGCCTCGTTACAAATTACAAATTACAAATTACAATTACAAATAACTTAAAAAACCGTGTTTTCATATATTAAATCTCAAAGCTCCGCTCGAGTCTCGACTTTAACGATATGGTACAGCTATGCTACACGGGAGAAAATTTTTTTCTTTTCGTATGTACACGGCCGCGCATTTATAATGTTCACCTTCTTAAAAACTAGCTTTATATATAGAGCTTTTATTTATAAATTAGCTTTGCTCGTTCCAATCTTGGTCTGACTTTCCCCTCCTGCGCAAAGACAAAAAGACCAAAATCTGGTAGACTAAATGATCAGAATTCATTTTACAAATAAACCCCAATGACAATATATTAATAATATGTTAACAGTAAAATAATAAATTAATAAATTAATATTCCATAAATTTCGTAACTCCAATTTCTCTACCAGATAGTTGCTACTTTTGTCCTTCGCTGGCAAACGCTTCTTGGAAACCACGCAAGTGAAATAATTTTGCAGTCATGGAAATTGAAAAAATGAGGCATTAGAAAATGTGGGAATAAGTGAAACGAGAATCTAGAAATTGAATGACAAAGAAATTCAAACCTTTAAATTTAAAAGACTGCGCAAAAGGAGGAAAATCTAACGAGGTGCGGTTTTTCTGGCTTTGTGGAGTCCGGAAAACTGGGACAAAGGAAATTCGTATAAAGGAAGAAACTCTTTGACGGTAAAAAAGACTAAAAATTTGAAGAAGCGAGGAAAAAATAGAAGGTTACGGAAATTAGAGAAGTAAACGTGAATTCCAGAGCTTTGCCTTTTTTCTAACCTACGGATAAATTAGTTAGTTAGAGTTTAGACTTGTGTTTAGACTTAGCATCCTTTGGTTCGAGCCTGAGTCTCACTGGGTTTGCGGAACAAAAATTTGTTACGTAAATAGTCTTAGAGAGACTGCTAGATATCTAAGAGATCACTTTTTCTGATCACCATTCGTAAAAACGCCATTCCGGCAATCTTCACTATTAGAATTATTATTGCCCTTCAGCCTTGGCCACTCCCTTGGGGCTTATTCTAAAAACGACCGTGAGTCTTTTCAGTTTAAAAAAATAGGCTCGATAAAAAGGGAAAGTCAATTTCCTCATTTTTCTCAACAAATGTTATAATTGTATATATTTTCGCTCTGTAGACATACTCGTTTTGAAAATACAAGTGTGGCTATAGAGCGAAAACATATTTAATTTTAATACTTTTTGCATAAAACGTAGAATTCGAAATATAACTTCAAAATTCAATCTTTTCGTTTTACAAAAAGAGTATTAAAACTGGACATTTTCTTGCTCTACACCAATAATTCTATTTAAAAAGTAAGTACCTCTACAGAGTTTAAAGTTTCTAATTCTAATATTTGTTGATTAAAATGAAGAAATCGAATGATTAAGTTAGGACTTGGATCCTTAAAAAATTTGTTTCGATTAAATCCTCACGGTCGTGGAACACTTTAAAACTTTAAGAGACAATATAATCCGCGGAATGATGGGAGTTTCTGTGCTTATCTTTTCTGTGATTTGTCCTCGATGTACTTCCACGAGTTCCGGTGGTTCCAGTCGTCCCGGAAGTGTGATGACTGTAACCACTATCGCTCCCGAAGCTTGAGTCAGGTTGACCCTGATAAAGTCTTCCGGAGGAGACTTGGTCAGGATCTCTAGGTGTGTAATACACAGGCTGTGTGTATTTGTCTTCGTTGTATAGCCTGTCAGTTGGTTGGGAATAGGTATCCGAATACTCGCCTACTTGGGTATAGACTGGAGCGTTTTCCTGAGTCTGTAGACCAAAGTAATCCGTACCGTATTGAGGGTACTTGTACTTGTCGTTGGATTTCCAGGATTTGTCCTTGTTGCTTTTACCCTGACTCGAGTATTGCTGCAAGGGTCCCAAGACTGGAACACTTTCGTAAGGATTTTCCTCGACTCTAAGGGCCTGGGCCGCAGGCATTGGTGGCACGAAATATGGCAGCCTGTGAGCCACCGAAGGGACGGATTGTTGTTGTCGTTGACTGCTGTTGGTTGTTCGAGCTCCTGCGACGCCTGTAAAATAAAAGAGAAGAGCAAATTAGCAACCTTTTTCATTTTCGTTTGACATTTTTTGAATTCCTTTTAATTGTGAGTGTTGGGTCCTAGTTCTAACTTTAAAGTTCGATCTCTTCATTTTACTTAATAATATTTATAATTATATACTTTTTCGCTCTATAGAGCTATTTAATTGTTAAGTAGAAATATGCATACAGAGCGAAAAAATATTTAATTTTAGTACTATTTGCACAAGACGAAGAACAGTCATCACAGTATTTATTGTCATTAAAAAAGGCGAATTTTTGTATAAAAATAGGTGAGAAATGAGTGACAAAAAATTGAAACAAACTTAAACCTGCGAAACGGAAATATTAGAAAATTTAACTAGAAGGAAAAAAAATTTGACCTTCAATCCAAGTCAATACAATTTAAATTAAGAATTCAAATTGAATTATCCGCAAATGACCACAATTATCATATAATTCCAATCTTAATAAATATTTCGTAAGATTTAACTGTATCAATTGAAAAAAGGTGAAAAGGTGACAAATTCCCAAAATAGGTGAAAAAGGTGAGCAAATTCAAAATAGGTGAAAAACGGTGAATAGATGACGACCTGTGATGACTGGAAGAATTCAAACCTCTTTTCATTTTAGGAAAAAAGTACTAAAATTAAGTATTTTTTCGCTCTATAGCTACACTTGTATTTTCAAAACGAGCGTGCCTACAGAGCGAAAATATATCTAATTCTAATATTTGTTCTGTAAAATGAAGAAATAGAAATTTGGAACCCCTTAAACTTTTTCAATATAAAACTCTCAATCTTGAAAATAGTCCAGAACAAAAGACGTTTTCTATTTCTGTTTTCGTCAATATCGGAAACTTGAAAGTGCAATATCCAACAAAATATTGAAAAATACCCTGCAATATGAAAATTCACTAGATAACTTCAACCCTCCTTCCTTCCTAGGTCAAAACGAGCAGTTTCGAAATTCTCCTCAACTCGAGACACCGGAAGCAATTGAATCACAAAGCTCAAGAGTCCATGTAGACAAAACTGTCCTTCTAACGAGGTCACTGAGCCATACATGCACTCTCAGAAGCATCTTCAAAAAGAAACGATCCAGAAAGCACGTCCCAGGAGTCTTAAAGCGAAAAAGATGGGAGTCGAATTAAAGTCGACCAATCATCGATTTAGATGCTACATTTTTAAATCTAAATTTCAGGAGAATCACATTTCTGAGAATACTTTACCATTTACTTCGTGGTCTTTCAAAGTAGATTTCGGAATATCAAAAAATGTCGATTTTCAATGATTTAAGAGTGTTGGACCAAGTGCCAACCTTAAAATTCCATTTCTTAATTTTACTCAACAGATATTGTAATTAGATATATTTTCTCTCTGTAAAACTACTCTTTTTAAAAATAAAAATGTGACCATAGAGCGAAAAAATATTTATTACTAATACTTTTTGTGTAAAACGAAGAGTTCGAGTCAAAATTTCATTATTTCATTTTACAAAAAAAGTATAAAAAGCAGAAACTTTTTCGCTCTGTACGTATCCTTAAATTTGAAAAGTAAGTACTACTACAGAGGGAAAAAATTCTAATTACAATATTTATTAAGTAAATTGAAGAAATCGAATTTTTAGTTAGAACTTGGATAGATTTCGAATTCTTCGTTTTACGCAAAAAGTATTATAAGTATATAATTTTTCGCTCTGTAGCCATACTTCTATTTCGAAAAAGAGAGGATCTACAGAACGAAAATATTCTTAATTCTAATATCTGTTACGTAAAATGAGGAAATCGAATATTGAGGGATGGAGTTTGGATCCAACGTTTTCAAAATCTACTCAGGGGTTTTTTTTTTCTTTTTTTTTTTTCGATTCTTGTTTTATGATCCTACCTGCGACGCTGGGATAGAGCTGAAGTAAAGCGTCCAGCAGCATCCCTTCGTGAAATTCGCCTACGTCGTGGTTTTTGTCTCTTCTACGTCTATCCAAGCTTCTTGGACTTCTACCCCTTCGCTCCCTTGGAAACCTGCCACCCGCTGGACACGTCCCCCAAGTTGGTCCATTCGAGGTCAGCATCCTTGCTTCCGAAGGCTCACCAACTGAAAGTTCATCTTCCGCAAACTCGTCCTCGCTGACTGGTTTCGAGGTCGAGATGCGATGATGATGATGATGGTGGTGGTGGTGGTGATTGTGCGACCGATTTCTCGCATTCAATTCACTCTCCTCATCTGTCTCCGGATGGTCCCCTGTAATTTAAATGTTGTGATTAGGTAAAGTTGTAAATCTTCTCTTAAAAAAGGGATCAAAGTCAGAATTTGCTGGCAAGTTATTAAAATTCAGTTGAACTAATTAAAGTAGCAAATACCATTTCGAATTTAAGACGAATTTAAATGAATCCTATAGAATTCTATTGAATTTTCATTAATTTCATTGGATTTTTTGGAATTCTGGTATATTCTAGTAAATTTTAGTCAATTCTTCTGAGTTCTAGGAAATTCTATTCGATTTAACTTAATTCTATTGGATTCAGTTGAATTTTATAGAAATCTAGTATATTCACTAAATTTTAGTAAATTCTTCTGAATTTTAGGAAATTCTATTGAATTCAG
>JAUESH010000036.1:744488-755764 GCA_032275165.1 Synergus magnus
TACATACCCAAAAACATAGTTTATTAAATAATTTTATGCATAGTAGATATAAATTTTTATATCTACTGACTTTTTTCCGACTTTTTCGAAAAAAATTCAAATTTTTCCGATGACTACCACTTTTAATTATTATTATTTTTTCCAAATTTTAAAGTTCTTTGTACATTCTAAAAAATTTTCATAGTGTTATGAAAAATAAGCTGTTAAAAAATTTTTTTTTTTTCAATTGAAAAAGAAAAATAGAAAAAAAATAATCTCACTGAAAATTTCAGAGAATTTGCGGAAAATATCAGTTTTTTATAAAAAGAAAAAAAAAATTAAAAATGTCAATCATCTCGAAATTTCCGTTTTTTTTCGAAAATGTCAAAAAAACGTTAAAGATGGATCTGTATAATTTTTTTTTCTGAAAAGTGCATTTAAAGACAAAAATTTTGAAAAAAAAAACATTTTTTTAAAAAACCCATAACTTATTTTGGGTTAGGTAAAAAAATTTTTAAAAATTCTGAAAAATGTTTTCGATAGGGTAGAAAAAGATAAAGAAAGTTTCAGCAAAATCGAAAGGGATCAGGATCAAAAGTGGTCGATTTGGCATGGAATGCCCCAATAATTGTTGAGTAAAATGGGGAATTTAATTTTGAAGTTTCAATATTGATCCAACACCCTTAAATTAAAAGCGTAAGAAGGACGAAAAGCTCCCTCGAAAGCTGATAATAAATAATTGGAGGAATCTCTGAGCTCATCGAGTCGTAAAGTATGAAAGGTCTAATAAATTGAGAATAACTATAAAATAATTTTCTGGAATAGAGCTTAAATCGAGAGCTTTTGTGGCTCAAAGGGAAGTTTTATTTGGATGTGTTTTGTTTTCCTCTGAGGCCACGAAGAGCTGAAACTCGTGAGGATCACGAGGACGAAGGGAAAATATCGTCGAGTGACGGCAAAACCGCAGTAAAATGCAGCCTCCGGGGAGAGCTTTAACGCTTTTAGCCTGTATCCGCTTGGCGATTAACTCATTTCTACCCTTAAAGACTCTCGAGATCCTTTAACCCCCGGAGCTCAACTCTGGGAAAAGCTGACTCGGTGAGAACAGCCTACGATACAACCAACCACGTAAAGTTAATTTTTAAATTCGTCGATACCAAACCACCTATCCACAATTACTGAAATAATGTCGATATTAATTAGCAAATTAATTAATTCAATAGCCTCCACCCTGAAGGATAACTTTTACCACATAAAATCGACTACTGAGTGCCAGATTTTAATTTGAAACAATTCCCGAATTTTAATTAGTCTCAAGAGTCGAGAAAATTAGATTTTATTTTTTAACTCGACTTGGAAGACTATGAAAATCTATTAAAGCAATTTTATCTAAAGAAAATACCGTCCCTAACTTTTAAATTTAAAATGAAAAGTTTTTAAATTTGAATTTCGCGCCAAAATCGCCAAAAGCCACACTTAAACATAACCTCTCATATAGCCCTCATATTGAACCCAACGACTAATACATATATTAAAATATTATATTTTTATTCCTTTCGTGTTTATTTTACTCTCTAATTTCCGTTAGCTTGTAATAAGTACCAGCGAAAGCTTCGGATTGAAATTCATTTCCGAACCAATCCGAAATTTTCCGAATCATTCCGAAATTTTTATCCGAACGAAACAGTTTCATTCCGATCTAATTCGAAGGAAGTTTTCAATCCGAATTAATCCGAGGCACATTCAA
The DNA here is from genome assembly GCA_032275165.1 of Synergus magnus. Lineage (NCBI taxonomy): Eukaryota > Metazoa > Arthropoda > Insecta > Hymenoptera > Cynipidae > Synergus > Synergus magnus. Next base: position 746,215 of record JAUESH010000036.1, read on the forward strand.
AATCAATACGAACCTTTAATCCGAATGAATCCGGTCAATCCGAATTAATCACAATTAATCCGAACTTTCAATCCGAATGATTCCGGTCAATCCGAATGATTCCGAAAAATTCGTATAAATTCGGATTCATCCCAATTCATAGAATTTATTCGAATTGAAAGTTCGGATTAATTCTGATTAATTCATATTGACCGGATTAATTCGGATTACAAGTTCGGATTAATTTTGAATTAGCCTCGGATTAAATCGTATTGAAAAATTACTCCGGATTGAAATTTATTCTGAACCAATCCGAAATTTTCCGAATCATCCGGTCTATCCGAATCAATCCGAATCATTCCAAAAAATTCGGATAAATTCGGATTCATACAGATTGACTGGATTCATTCGGATTGAAAGTTCGGATTAATTCGGATTGACCGGATTCTTTCGGATTCATTCAGATTAAAGGTTCCGATTGATTTTGAATGGGTTTCGGATTAATTCGGATTGAAAACTTCCTTCGGCTTAGATCGGAATGAAACTGTTTGGTTCGGATACAAATTCCGGAATGATTCAGAAAATTTCGGATTGGTTCGGAATGAATTTCAATCCGAAGCTTTCGCTAGGGTACCTCTCAAGTTACATAAATTTCATTATATTTTAGCTTTTAAGTTTCAACAGAATGCTGAGAATTTTATAAACTTCGGACTTTCAAAGTTTCGCTAACTTGGTAATCTTTTTAATTTACTTTGAGAGTTTACTTGTTTCTCAGCTCAGAAGGAAGTGACTATAAAAATTATATGATTCATAAAAAGAGAGAATTTGAAATTACAAAGTTCACAAAAGAAGAAATTATGTAGATTAAATTAAATATACTAAAACTGTTATCAAAACAATTTTTTTAATCGTTATCAAATCTGGATCAATTCGAAAGTTGCAGTTAGGGCAGTGGTAGGAAGCAATTACTTTATCAGACTCGCGTCAATATCATGCGACCTGGAAGAGGGCAATTGTCACCCCCGATATTGCAGCACGATTGTACCGATTATACGAATTAGCTTCGAGTACTTCCTGATAACGTGTGGTTACGACATACCGGACTTTCTATCGTAAAAAAAATCCGATAAAAACCAAAGTTAAAATTTGACTCAGAAAATATTAACTAACTGATTACTTATCAAAAATACTGGTTGCAAACGTCCAATTAGCATATATTTATTTAAAGAAAAAAGTCCTCGTGGGCCTTCAAGCGAAAAACGAAAATCCTCCAATTTAAATTTCGCGCCAGAATGGCGAAATCACACTTGAACATAACCTCTCACTTTGAAGTCATTCTGGCGCGAAATTTAAATTGGAGGATCGCTTCTCTTCGAAAGTTACGAATTATTATTCTATCGGAAGAAATATATATATACAATTTATAAATAACTGTCTCACTGCGATTAGAAAATAAATACTCTACGTAGTTTAAATTACCTATTTGTAACTAACAAACGTTAAAAAACAGTTCTAAAAAAAATTCAATAAAAGTCGACTTTTCATCTCGATTAATCGAGTTTGGAAATCGAGAATGTGGAAGTCGATTGTAAAGTCGAAAGTCGATTTTTTCATACGGCTTTCCATCCCTAATTGACAAGCCCTCAGGTGATTTTACAGTTTCCAGTGAGAAACTTTCCCTAAGGCCTTGGGTACCAGGAAGCAATATGGCTGTCCAGTAATAGCCTCAAGTACATATAGGCTAATGCCTCGTCCCTAACACGCCTAACCTGACACACGTTTTCCAAACTGTCCATCCTATTTCGTCTCATAACAGTGCCTCTCAAACTTCCGCAAACGATAATTAATCAAAATTGAATTTAAACTTTAGCTTCGATTTATCAGGTCAGCTTTTACGATCGAGATAAACGAGTTATTTAAACGATTTTGGCTTTACGATTTTGGCGCGAAATTCAAATTCAAAAAGGTTCCTTTTTAATTTAAAAGCTAGGGCGGTACGTGTAATCGTTTGTGTAAGTAAAAAAAAGAATCAATGAGCTAAATATTTGTTTCTTGTAAGATTGGCAAGTTGAAAATCCAAATTTGAGGATCGCTGAGGATATGAGGCTTTTAGAGAGAGCTTCAGCCTATAAACTCTATAAACCTATATGACTCTATAAACCAGGCAATACGAAGTGCATAGTTGGTGGCTGTTAATTGTTAGTTACTGTGATAACAGCATTAGGCCTAAAGTCCGAACACCTTGCAACGTCATCAGCTTGTGCGAAGCAAACAACCCACTGAACCTGAACGACGTACAGATCCTCCTAATCAGGACGAGGACAACAGGTGGATCCTTGCCAAAGGGTCACCATCATACCCAGCACTAATTGAGAATCTAAAACCTCATCAAGCTTTACCCACTTAATTTTTAAACACGAATTTCAATTAAAATCCTTCAGTCTTGGACGCAAGCTTTTACCTCAAAATTCAATCTCTCAACGAATATTAGAAACAGATTTTTTTCGGTACTATTAAAAAACGAGGAAATCGAAATCGTTTCATTTTATTCAAAAAATACTAAAAGTAGAGTAAGCTAAAAGTTTTTGCTCTGTACGCATATTTGCATTTGAAAAATGAATGTAAATATAGAGGGTAAAACAATATAAATATAATTATAATATTTGTTAAGTAAACTGGAGAGATCGAATTGTGAGGTTCGCCTTTGGGTCTAACACCCTTAATTTTGATCTCGAGGCGCTTTTTTTGAGTGTGAGAAGAACGCTCGCTCGGAGGAGAGAAAGACGAATAGAGTGCCCACTTTTTCTGACAAAGTGAAGTAGGCAGAAACGGGTTTCGGTGGCTCGCATATCGGCCCAGGTCCATTTGCGAAATTAGATATCTTCCAAGAGTCAAGAGTGGGTGGCAATCGCTTCGAGAGCTGAGGTGATGTAGCACAATGGAAACGCGTTTCTGCCTTTTCTCTCACCCTTAGCCTCACAGACTTCCCTTTTTTCACGCTTTCTATCCAGTGGTGTAACTTCAATCTAAAAAAAAAAAAAATTAAAATCTACCTCAAGATTTAGCGACACTAACCGACCTGAGGGTTCTTGTCCCTGCTAAATTTGAAACTTAGTACGGACACGAACCTTCTTTGTCGGCAAGAGGAATCTCTAAATCTAAATTTTAAAAATCCGAGCGAAATTCGACTTTCGTTTGACGGAAGCCTTTGAAAGTTAAGCCACTGTTCCGAGAAGCGGATCATTTTACCTAGAAAAAGTTTGAACACAGAAGTGGTTATTCCGTGTCCACGAGTTAGACGTATTTTCAGGAGCGAGTTTTGATCGTTTTTTTCTCCTCGCGCGCGCTTCTTCTCATTTTGACTAGAAAAAATAATTTGCTTCTGAAAGCTAATTTAAAAATTAATTTTTCTCCTTGTTTTTCTTTTTTTTTTTTTGTTATTTTTCATTTCTTTTTCTTAAAAAATAATCTTGATCGAAAAGGACGTGGATGCAGGATGGGATCGGTGGACCGGGTCAATAACCACTCCTCGTCAACTTTTTCAGTAAAGTAATTTTATTTTCTTAATCTCATCCTCACCTTCCTCCATATTTATACGCACTCGACATTCGGTCTCACACTCACTCGATATTTACAAGACACAGAATGGTACGACCTTGCCAAACTTGACAAGGCTTTAACAATAATAAATAATAATACTAAGGAAAATAATAATAATAATAATGATAATAATAATAATCTGCGGTGTCGACTTTTTACAACATAGAAACTTATACCTCTTTTGTTTGCGGACTAAATCTAAACAGGACCGTCACCAGAATCTTCTATTCAAATTTAATTCACTGCTATCGAAACACAAACTTTTTAACCGGAAGAATTTCTGCCAACGATCCTGGTTCGTATAATAATCGGCATTTCTCGCTTGCCATTCTTTTCTTTCTACACGATATTTACAATACTCTATCGATTATTTACAACCCTTAATCTCTCGCCATCCGATCACCGTGCCCTCGCAAAAAAAAAACGTGCCCACAAAAAATAAGGCCCTTGAATTTACGAAAAAACGTAAAAATTACTTTTTTTTTCATTTTGAACTTTTGCGCGAGCACGGCAACGAATAACAAAATAAATACTGACTAGTCCTCTGAGCTTTATACGATTGTGTCTCTACTGAAAAGGGACATCGAAAAAAAAAAAAAAGATTATCCAACAAACTTTAGCCGACACTAAAAATTGTCGCGGGAATGTAAGATTGTCTCAAGAAAACGCCGCGATCACTGGATATGTACGATATAAACTCCACTCTCTCTCTCTTTATAATAATCTCGAATTATATACGGGATTGTCCAACAGAATAAGCGAGACGCAACCCCTGAACTGGATACAATCAGCAATCAGCAAGCTAGCGAGGAAAGTTCTACTTGGTCTGAATGTGTTAGCTCGAAGGCGAGTGCAAGTTCAGCTGATTCGCTATTGGTCCAGATATTAGGTACTCTATTCGAAAGTGAACGCTACGAGACAAAATATCAGGACAACCCCTCACTAATCGAACGCGAAATGACTTTTCTCCAAGGATTCATCGGATTCTAATTTATCACTTGAATTTGATAATTATTAGCGGTAATTGAGTGTTGACTATGGATGCCCAGTATTTGAATAACCAAATGCACTTTGAGCTTGCGGATTACAAACAGTGCCCGCTATTGATCCAACCACGCTGTCGTTTAAGGGACAACTGAATTTCAGCGATACTCTCCATCGGTTGGCTCTAAAGTAATCAAACCGTGGGATGGTTGGAGTAGCGGAGTAACTCGTATTAGGAACAATCTGGAATGCGTGAAGTCAACTGTCCTTGATATCAATATCAATATAAATATAAATATAAATATCAATATCAATATCAATATTAATATAAATATAAATACCAATATAAATATCAATATCGCAATTTCCCGCAAGTCAAAGAAATCCAGAATCAACACATCCGGATACACAACTCGCAGCCACTTGACGATAATGAGTTCGACTCTACAAAATGACAAATGAACGTTCTCTTTGAATTAAAAACTGCTCTCGGAAGTAATACAATTACAAGTAAGTCGTGACTCGCGAGTGAAGTACTCCCCACCCATCGCTGTCACCGAGAGAGATCGTCCTAGGAGGGAAATTCGACGATGGGTCACGTGTCCTGAATGTCAAGATAGACTTCCTCGGGTCTGGTGAGGAGGTCGTGGATTTGCTGCATAGTGCAGAGAGGACATACCTCCTCCTCAGTGCCGTCAGTCGCAACCCTTCTCGCGGAGCCAGGGGCTCGCCTATAAACCGGATCTATGAAGGAGTAACCCTCGGAGTCGACCGACTCGGACCTCGAGTTGGAAACAAGCCTCTGAAGTGCCCTGTTGGCACTGAGAGGATGTCTCCTGACCTCTAGGTCGGGATCTTTAAAATCTATGTAGGAATAGCCTTCGGAGTCGACCGAGGGTCTTCGACCTATCCTGTGAATGGGCGACGCAGGGGTCGGAGTCTGGAGTCTAGGTCTATGCGTGGGAGTGATTGGCACCCCGGAATTTCGCGCAGGAACGCTAGCAGCATCAGCTAGGCCGAGTAACACTTCTGGGTTGGATGGGACCTGCTGCTGGCTGATCGAGAGACTCTGATCTTGGCTGATTGAACTCTCTGTCAGACTCTGACTCGTGATCAGGGCGTTTTGACTCGCCAGCAGGAGGTGATTGTTCTCCAGAGGAGTCGTACTGCTGCTGGGGGTCTGGGAGGCTATCGAGAGAGGAACCCCTTGGGACTTGGCAAGAAGGGCTCGTGGGGTTCGGTAGCCACCCAGGACCGCCCTGGAGGGTTTGTCGGCGACTCGCAGGATCGACCTGGGGTCTCGGTAGTCGAGATAGTCGAGGTGGTGCGGCACAGGTGCGCGAGGCGGATGTCGTGGAGGTAGTAGTGGTAGTTGTGGTGGTTGTAGATGTTGTTGTTGCTGTCGGTGATCGAGATTTGTGGCTCGTACCTCGATCGTTGGCTGACTCGGATGGTGGCCCTGGTGGTGATTGTGCAGCTGCGAGTGAGGCACCGTGTCAGGCAGGTCCTCGTAGAGAACTGCGCTGCCAAGGTTACCTGAGCCAGGATGCCCTCCACCGTCCGGAAGCCTTCCACGGGCTGCAGCAGCCGCGGCAGCTCCGGCCGCACTCTTGCAGGGAAGCAGGTTCTGCACTTTCCTCTTATGTCTGTAACAAAAGAAAAATTACACTTTAGTATTTTGCTACAGTTCAAGACTGAAGAAGTCAATTAATACAGAATACAATTAATACAAATAATTTAATTTGAATGCGAGTCTGCCTCCTTTTCAAGAGCATTTAGGGAATTTTCCTAATCTTGGGAAATTCCGGAAAGTTTGCGGCAATTAGCGTCCCAAAAATTGTATGGACAATTCCCGAAGACATTTTTTACAGTGCGTATTTAGAATCCTCTGCATCTTTTTAATAAAAGGAGTGCAAAAACGAGAAATTAATCGGATCATAGTCGAAAAAAAGAGGATTTATTGGAAAAAGGTGAATAGGAAAAGACAGTAAAACCTGCTTTAGCCAGAGGAGTCGAAAATTGACACTTTCAATTCGCGTTGGGAAAAGTTTACTCGGGAGCTACAAAGCGATTCGTTAAAGTTTGCAGAGAGAAAGCAAAGTTCTGGCACGTTTAGCAAGGCTGGCATCGTTTGCTTGCGTAAACAATTCGAATGAACGCCAACTAATCCACGAACCCGATTGCAAAGTAGAATATCAACAGGGATTTTGCTTTGGCAGAGTTGTAAGAGATGCAGAAGAATGGTTTGCTTTTTCGAAAAGCAGATCACTCTTGGTTGCCAACTAGAGCAGCTAAACCTCGATCGCAATTATCACTCGAGCAAGAAACCCCATTCTGTATAATTGGTACCCAGCATCCACGGGAAATCTTTCTCTCGGCCCGTTTCTGGTTTCCCAGTCACCACTCATTCGTTTTTTGCGATTCGAATCCCAGTGAGTCAAGTGTGAAAAGTGTGTCGTCAATCTTTCCAATTTGAGCTAGTATCTGCAGCTTGGGAAGTAAATCTCGCTTCCAGGCGTTTCAAAAGTTCGCAATCAGAAGAAATTCTAGTTAACTCAGACAACGTGAATGAGAAGTGACAAAACTAAGTGAGTCGTCCTCGGGGGAGTTTCGACTAACCATCTTCAACAATCGAAAACCACTTCAGTGGTACGTCATTAACTTGTACCACTGGGATACCGCTACTTATGAACCTTTAATTTATTCCCGTCAATCTTCCTCCACGAAGTAGTTTCCCTTCAAGTTTTAATTATCTAATTAACTCCGCTAGTTCCATAATATTTGCCTCTGTAATTAAACCAACAGAGGTTTCGACGCAGAGATTTAATGAGGAAATTACTCACGGGGCTGAGATTGAGTTTATTCATCCGGATTATTTATTTGGTAGGCCCAAAAAGTTGGGAGCTTTGGATCTATTCAATTGGAAGGATATGTCGAGTTTCGGTTTTGTGTTCGACAAGACGCGAGAGAGTGGAACTTGCTAATGGACGTTGATGTTCCTGTTTCGAGTTCCGAAACAGTGGCACGTGTAGAGCAAAACCGTCACTTTCCACCTCGAGGATATTTAGCAGAAGCTCTTGACCTGCGAAGCCCTGAAAGCTTGCTAGAATGACAAACTAAGCACATATATGTATATAGAGGATCTTGCTGGATTTCAACCCTTGCCTTCTCGCATCTTTGCTCCTCGACATCAACCCGAAACATTTTCGAGATCACTAGAGGCGGTCAGATTACACTGGACGGATTTGAGGGGATGTTGGGATTTATGTAGATGTGCCAACATGTGCTTCACATAACCCGAAGTGAGTCCGGATCAGATTTATCGATTTGGTTGAGAGTATCTTTTTTTTTTTTTTTTTACTTTTGGATCAATTTCGTCGACTCTAAATGAAGAAAATCTTCTCTTTTTTTAATTACTCGAGTATAATATCAAATCTTTCGAGAGCAATAGAATCCTTTCTCGCCTTTCTGCAGACTCACGCTACTTTCCGAGTGGCTGACACCCCATCATCGCAAACTGAAAACGAGCATAACATCTCGAGAGTGTTAACCTCGCCTCGTCATGGCGTATCGTTAACGCGCCATTGTCCCTACTGCTGAGTTCTTTCTCTCACATATTTCTTTTCTTTTTTTTTTTGGACGCTATCAGACCTATACTGGGCACAGCTTCTCGCCCTCGGGCAAGAGATTTGAAACCGAGAGATCAATTGCGAGATCTGATTTTCGCAGGTCGGATCTTCGTAACTCTATCAGGCTTATTCACGGAGAAAAAAATGAAATAGTTTTATTTTTTGTAAAAAATAGTCGAATTTTCAACTAAAAAAAAAAACAAATTTTCAATTAAAGAAAATAAATTTTCAACTGAATTGTTCACTTTTCAATAAGAAAATGTATTTCTAACGAAGTATTTAAGTTTTCTACCAAAAAACTGAATTTTCAAGAAAGAAATGTATTTTATAGCAAAAATCGTTGAATTTTTCATCAAAGATGTAAATTTTCAACAAAAACTTGGATTTTTAACGAAGAAAATTAATTTTAAATTAAAAAAAAATTGTTTTTCGACCAAAAAACTGAATTTTAAATCAAGAAACTTAGTTTTGCATCAAAAATAATTGAAATTTCAACAAAAACTTAAATAGTTTGATTTTTAACGAAGAAAATTAGTTTTAAACATAAAAAAATTTATTTAAAAAAAAAACTGCATTTTTAACACATAAACTTAATTTTCAACCAAAAATAATTGATTTTTCAACCAAAAAACTGAATTTTCAATAAAAACTTTAAATAGTTGGGTTTTTAACGAAGAAAATTAGTTTTAAACCTAAAGAAAATTTATTTAAAAAAAAAAAGTGAATTTTTAACACAGAAACTTAATTTTCAACCAAAAACGATTGATTTTTCAAGCAAAAAACTGAATTTTCAACAAAAACTTAAGTAGTTGGATTTTCAACAGAAAAATAGTTTATTTTTCAATAAAAAAAAAAAAAATGAATTTTCAACGAAATAGTTCACTTTTCAACCAAGAAGATGGATTTTTAACTAAATATTTAAATTATCAACAAAATAATACTGCTTGAATTTTCAACAGAAACTTAAATACATATTTGGATTTCCAACGAAGAAAATTAATTTTAAACTAAAAATACTTGATTTTTCATTCAAAAAACTGAACTTTCATTTTAAAAAAACTGAATTTTAAACAAAGAAACTTAATTTTATAACAAAAATAGTTGAAATTTCATCAAAAACTTAAATAGTTGGATTTTCAACGATAAAAATTAGTTTTAAACTAAAAATACTTGATTTTCCAACATAAAAAATTTTATTTTTTACCAAAAATAATTGAATTTTCAACGAATAATCTAAATTTCCAACGGAATAGTAGAATTTCCAACCAAAAGGATGGATTATTATTAAATACTCAAATTGTGTACAAAATCCTACTCGAATTTTTAACAAAAACTTAAATAGTTGGATTTCAACAAAG
>JAUESH010000036.1:777214-793801 GCA_032275165.1 Synergus magnus
TTTAAAAATAAAAAATATCTTGACATTTTTTTAAATGCCACGATAAACATTAAAATCTCGTAAAATCACTTTAAAAATGTCAAAATTTCTTAAAATTCTTACAAACTTCTTAAAATCCTTTAAAATTTCACAAGGAACTTTAAAATACCTTAAAATTCTTTGAATTCTCTAAACTTTCTTAAAAATCTCTTGTAATCCCTTACAATGATTGAAAATTACTTAAAATTTTTTGGAACCTATAGAATATCCAAGAATGCTTGGAAATTATTTATAATCCCTCGAAATCCTTGTAAGTCTTCTAAAATCTGTTAAATGTACTATAATTTATTATTATTATTATTATTATTATTATTATTATTAATAGATCAATTTCTATTTTCCCTTGCAGCTACTCGCATTTCCCTGACTTCTCTGACATGTGGCCACCCTGATCATCCATCCTCGAATTCATTCATCGATCTAAATGATGCAGTCAGAAAAGTTCAATAACTTCGATGAATCCGGGTTGCAAGTGCACAAAAATGAAGAGCCATATTCTGCCTTTTTGTAACAGAACAATGACGGAATGAGCTCGCGTCTCTCAATTTCGATTTTTCGGTGTGTTCCCTGTTTCTAATAACCAAACCAGAAAGAGATGTATGTTCGATATTTTTTCGCGCTGGAGGCGACTTTGTGTTGAAATAACGAACATCGCTACTTTTGATGGTACGCGCGTACCACAAGGCGCTGCAATCAATCATGAATTTCATTTATAAATTCCGAGTTATGCCGCTGGCATTTCCCCCCTGAACATTCGCCACCTCGGAGAATTCTACGCAACGTGTGCGGCATCGCGGACGCGGGTTATTAATTACACGCGGGTTAATTGGCTGCGGCTATGTGTGTTTCAGGTCGCCGAACGCGACGCATCACGCACTATTTTTCCACTATTATTCATTTTTCGTTTTTCTTTTACTCGAGTGCTCCACGATACGTGCACTTTTATCTCGATTCTTTATTTTTCGAGCGGCTTCATACTCGCCAAGAATCGATCCACAACGCGTCCCAGACTAATTATTTTCCTATAACGAGACAACTCGTCCCGCCACGAGTACCTGTGTTTTCTAATCGATGCTGGAAAAAATTCCGGAAAGGGTGAGTTAATTAAACTCCACGCATACGGATATTTCAAACAGCACGGAGAAAAATGGATATTCAACCTTAATATCTTGTATCGTGAACTATGTGACAGCCATCTAAGATATTCAGTCTAAGTATCTGGATATTCAGCCTCAACATCTTAGATACTCAAATAGTTGACCATCTAATGAATATCTAAGATATTCAATCTTCAACTTCAAATCTTCAGACTTTAAAAGGGGACGTTTCAAAATAAAGTAGGCGTGGTCTGTGGGTGTGGTTACTCAAAAGGGGCGGTTCTATATAAAGTGGGCGTTGTTATATAAAAAGAGGGCGGTCCCTAATAAAGTGGGCGTGGCTAGTTAAACACAGGCGGTGCTGTATAAGGTGAGCGTTGTAACTTCAAAAGGGGACGTTTCAAAATAAAGTAGGCGTAAAAGGGACATTAAGATTGAAAAAAACGAAATATTTTCAGAGATTTTAGGAGTGGGCGTGGTCTGTGGACGTGGCTACTCAAAAAGGGGCGGTACTATATAAAGTGGGCGTTGTTATATAAAAAGAGGGCGATTCATAATGAAGTAGACGTGGCTAGTTAAACACAGGCGGTTCTGTATAAAAGGTGACCGTGGTAACTTCAAAAGGGAACGTTTCAAAATAAAGTAGGCGTGGTTACTCAAAAAGAGTGGGGTTAAAAATAAATTGGGCGTGGCTAATTGAACATAGGCGGTGCTATATAAAGTAGTATATGTAATTAGGCTGAATATTTATATCCTTAGGATGAATATCTAGATGTTTAGGATGAATATCTAAATCGAATCCATTTTTCTCCGAGAGGTTGTAACAGTAGACTTTGAAGATAAGTCTCATGAATTCCGTGGTATATTTCCTGTCTGGCAGATGAGAAATTTTCGAGTCGAGATCCGCCTCCTGCGACGACATATCCCTAGTTTGGTGTTGCTAGTTGGGATGCGGGACTGTGTTTTAGGACAGTCACTGGGGTCCGGAAAGTCGTAACGCATGACGGGTTGGTGTCGTACGACCGGGTTTAAACTTGCGGTTTTGCGACACCCTCGTTACGATCCTCGACCCTCCCCTGATTATTCTGGATACACGTAAACGAGCTCGCCTTTCTCACCCTCTCTTGTGGCAGTTTCCCTCCCAGTCTCGTGCGGCCAACTTACACCCTCGTGGACCAACGAATGCGAGTCCGCGTTACGCTCGAGTAGCTCGAAAACTGCGCCAACTGCGTACGGAAACTTGTTTGTCAAGCTGGCCAACATTTCAGAAGATTAACGGCATGAAAAACCGCACGGAAAAGCTAAGAGGCGAGATAATCGAAAATAAAAAGGGTTTAGCGAGGGGATGAAAAGCCGAGAGAGGTTTTCTGGCAGTTTAATTAAATCGAGAGGGTCTACAAAGAGGGAAGTATTTACATACAACAGAAGAGATTAAATACAAATAGCGAATCGAAAAATGCATTAGTAAAATTCTCAGTAGAGAAACAAAATGTGAGATCTCTCCCTAGGGCAAGAAGTCCCCCGAAGTCGAGTCACGACTCCGTATTTCCGAGTAAACTTTGCTCGCGGTGATACGTACCGGGTGGAACCGGCGCACGTATTCCACGTGGTCTTGTCGTCAACGAACCGCTGAATAAACAGACAGAATATACATGCAGATAAACGCGTGCGTGCGGTGCTCCACCCTCGGGTTTTGGCTGTTTTAATACGGCCCTGGTGGAGCTCTAATTATAATCCGGGTACCGCACTGCGCCAGCTTTAAGGAGCGTCGGCGAAAGTGTGGAGTGAGAAAAGGGGAGAGAAAATGTCGAACGTGGCCGTGCAAACGCGCGACGCGTGTGAATAATCCACGAGAGGTGACACAAGCACGCGTGGAAAATTTCCCGCTAATGTGCACGATAATAGCCTCAAGTAGAAAGTCTCACATCGCGAGACAGTCATCAACTATTCGACCCTCGGGGGGTTCGAATCCTCCACTTGAAGGATTTTTTTCAATCCAAACCTATATTTCATCTTGAATTGTTTTAGTAATAGAATATGTTGGACTTTAAATACTGTAAACTAAATGAAAAGTTATTAAAAAGGTTAAATAGTAATTTTTTAGCGTAGGGAGTGTGTGAGGTAGTTGGGGGGGGGGGATATTCGAAACGGCGGATTAGCGACTGATTTATGTAGAACGATAACCACTCACGTGAAACCCCGCGGCATCGACGTGTGTGCTATAGTTAGTATATGATTTATACCTTTTCCGTATACTGGGACATGCAATGTAATACTGTTCCCCGGGTTCTGAAACACCTACACAGAGAGACATACGCCCGACTGAGTTTCCCGAACCACGAGGTACATTTGAAAGATTGTAAAAGGAACATTAAGATTGAAAAAACGAAATATTTTCAGAGATTTTAGGAGTGGGCGTGGTCTGTGGGCGTGGCTACTCAAAAAGGGGCGGTACTATATAAAGTGGGCGTTGTTATATAAAAAGAGGGCGATTCATAATGAAGTAGACGTGGCTAGTTAAACACAGGCGGTTCTGTATAAAAGGTGACCGTGGTAACTTCAAAAGGGAACGTTTCAAAATAAAGTAGGCGTGGTTACTCAAAAAGAGTGGGGTTAAAAATAAATTGGGCGTGGCTAATTGAACATAGGCGGTGCTATATAAAGTAGTATATGTAATTAGGCTGAATATTTATATCCTTAGGATGAATATCTAGATGTTTAGGATGAATATCTAAATCGAATCCATTTTTCTCCGAGAGGTTGTAACAGTAGACTTTGAAGATAAGTCTCATGAATTCCGTGGTATATTTCCTGTCTGGCAGATGAGAAATTTTCGAGTCGAGATCCGCCTCCTGCGACGACATATCCCTAGTTTGGTGTTGCTAGTTGGGATGCGGGACTGTGTTTTAGGACAGTCACTGGGGTCCGGAAAGTCGTAACGCATGACGGGTTGGTGTCGTACGACCGGGTTTAAACTTGCGGTTTTGCGACACCCTCGTTACGATCCTCGACCCTCCCCTGATTATTCTGGATACACGTAAACGAGCTCGCCTTTCTCACCCTCTCTTGTGGCAGTTTCCCTCCCAGTCTCGTGCGGCCAACTTACACCCTCGTGGACCAACGAATGCGAGTCCGCGTTACGCTCGAGTAGCTCGAAAACTGCGCCAACTGCGTACGGAAACTTGTTTGTCAAGCTGGCCAACATTTCAGAAGATTAACGGCATGAAAAACCGCACGGAAAAGCTAAGAGGCGAGATAATCGAAAATAAAAAGGGTTTAGCGAGGGGATGAAAAGCCGAGAGAGGTTTTCTGGCAGTTTAATTAAATCGAGAGGGTCTACAAAGAGGGAAGTATTTACATACAACAGAAGAGATTAAATACAAATAGCGAATCGAAAAATGCATTAGTAAAATTCTCAGTAGAGAAACAAAATGTGAGATCTCTCCCTAGGGCAAGAAGTCCCCCGAAGTCGAGTCACGACTCCGTATTTCCGAGTAAACTTTGCTCGCGGTGATACGTACCGGGTGGAACCGGCGCACGTATTCCACGTGGTCTTGTCGTCAACGAACCGCTGAATAAACAGACAGAATATACATGCAGATAAACGCGTGCGTGCGGTGCTCCACCCTCGGGTTTTGGCTGTTTTAATACGGCCCTGGTGGAGCTCTAATTATAATCCGGGTACCGCACTGCGCCAGCTTTAAGGAGCGTCGGCGAAAGTGTGGAGTGAGAAAAGGGGAGAGAAAATGTCGAACGTGGCCGTGCAAACGCGCGACGCGTGTGAATAATCCACGAGAGGTGACACAAGCACGCGTGGAAAATTTCCCGCTAATGTGCACGATAATAGCCTCAAGTAGAAAGTCTCACATCGCGAGACAGTCATCAACTATTCGACCCTCGGGGGGTTCGAATCCTCCACTTGAAGGATTTTTTTCAATCCAAACCTATATTTCATCTTGAATTGTTTTAGTAATAGAATATGTTGGACTTTAAATACTGTAAACTAAATGAAAAGTTATTAAAAAGGTTAAATAGTAATTTTTTAGCGTAGGGAGTGTGTGAGGTAGTTGGGGGGGGGGGATATTCGAAACGGCGGATTAGCGACTGATTTATGTAGAACGATAACCACTCACGTGAAACCCCGCGGCATCGACGTGTGTGCTATAGTTAGTATATGATTTATACCTTTTCCGTATACTGGGACATGCAATGTAATACTGTTCCCCGGGTTCTGAAACACCTACACAGAGAGACATACGCCCGACTGAGTTTCCCGAACCACGAGGTACATTTGAAAGATTGTAAAAGGAACATTAAGATTGAAAAAACGAAATATTTTCAGAGATTTTAGGAGTGGGCGTGGTCTGTGGGCGTGGCTACTCAAAAAGGGGCGGTACTATATAAAGTGGGCGATTCCTAATGAAGTAGGCGTGGCTAGTTAAACACAGGCGGTTCTGTATAAGGTGAGCGTGGTAACTTCAAAAGGGAATGTTTCAAAATAAAGTAGGCGTGGATACACAAAAAGAGGAGGGTTAAAAATAAATTGGGCGTGGCTAATTGAACATAGGCGGTGCTATATAAATTAGGTGTGGTAATTTTAAAAGAGGACGTTTCGAAATAAAGTAGTGTGGGTTTGGTTACTTGAAAAGGGGTGGTACTAAAAAAAAGTGGGCTTTGCTAATTAAAAATTGGGCGGTACTATATAAAGTGCATGGATTAATATCGATAGTGGAGAAAATGGGCGGGTGTAGGACCTTGAAGGCGTGTCTAGTCCAATAAGGGGGCGGGATGTAGGCGTGGCTTGCCAGATAATGAAACGGAGAAGGCGGAAGGGAATCTTCTGCCAGAACTTAACCAAAAAGGAAGAAAAAGTACGAGAGAGACTAGCGGCACGGTCGAACATCGATTTGCCACGTCAACATGGCTCGTGGCGTATTTATAACGACGCGCGTTTCGCGACGTTGTTCAAAACGAGCCCGGCTTAATTAACTGAATTTTACCGGGACCACCCCGTTCCCCTCGACTCTTATCTCTTCCACTTCTGTCCCCTTGTGACGCAAACAGAGAGAAGACGACCAACGCCGGGAAAAGATGGTAATTGGATTCGCAAAATTTTGGGCTTTCCGGCGGTTATACAATTAAGAGGGTCCATCCCAAATTAGATAAACGTTTGCTTGTTACTCAATTTCTAAATTGGGCGGAACCAGCTCGAGGGCGTGGCCTATTTTTATCGGGAGATTAAAAAACGATGGAGAGTGTTATTAAAAATTCAGTGAGATGCGCGCGTGCGTCTTTGTGATCATTTCACCCCTCTTTTTTTTCTCTGTCTGCATTACCGCTTGGCAGAGGAAAACTACAGTAGGATTCTTTACCGGTTTGTTCTTTTTTTATGGTTCCTGCAACCCGACCCTCCGCCCCCGCAACCCGAGAGACGTCGGCAGAAACAAAGCGGATTCCCAGGCGTAATAAAGAGACTCCGGGCGCAAAAACGTATCACTGCCAGCTTCTTTCCCCTTTCTTTTCATCCGCCTTCTCTGCCCCTTTCCCCCTTCCCTCTTTCTTCCCTTCCGTCTTCCTTCCTTCTCTCAAGGCCGGATTCGCGGCTTCTTCCCGTTCCTCAACCTTTGCCGCGAAATGGCCAACGGGCAGGGATAACCCCGCAGCCATAACTCAAATCCAAACTTGTTCAATTGCCCGCTCTCGTCGCATTATGCCGCCGAGTTAATCTAAAGTTTTGCGCAAGTTCATCCTTCGCCTCCGCTTCCTTCATCGTGTGCAAGAAACATACACGACTCTGAGATTCCAGAAGGCAGAGGACGAAGTAAAAAGGTGACTTGGTACTTGAACAATATTTTTGTATAATTATATTAATAATGTGAGGAAAGGAAGGCAAGTTTTTTTTTTTTTTTTTTTTCATTTCCCAGCTATTTTAAGAATCGTCCTGGGAATTTCTTTGCAGAGTTATAGCGTTTCAGCGACAGTGGGTAAAAGACTGGATTTAAGCTTTGAATATCGTAAAATATACCTTACGGCCCCCCACCCCACCCCACCCCCTCCCCCTCCTTCAGCCCGTCCATCCACTCGCAATAACTCTGCCAGGGCGAGGCAAGGGAGGAGGAACGGAAAGGAGAAGAAGGGGGTTAATAAACTGTATATAACTCGGAGACTGTCTAATAAACTCGAGAGACTACTTACGTGCAGACTATATTAATCCGAGCTTTTTAATTACCAATCTCCTCGAGCTCCTGATTATGTGCATGGAGGTTGCTCCACTTCAGATTTTATGTATCTGAATTTACGGCGATAACAGCGTAATAAGGAAAATAAATAGTATTTTCGCGTTAAGTTTACTCCTATTTTAATGAGGAATTAAGTGAATTTGATCACGTGATTAAATTTCCCGGTGACAGGAAAGCTCGAATAAATTATCTCACCAGGAAATTCTTCCACCCAACAGAATAACACAAGAGAAATGAAATTCAATATTTTACTCCTGTCATTAATTAAAAAAAGTGCGAGTCCACTAAACGTAAAAATCCTTTTAATTCTCATCTGGAAGAATTCTTGCGCTCCCAGGAGTACTTCGTTGATCGTAATAATAATAATGATAATAACCATAATAACAAGAAGTATGTAAAGCGAAGAAAGAGGACGGCAGAAAGAGCAACGAAGAGAATGGGAGTGGGTGAGTTTGAAGAGTTTGAACTTGGACAACTTGCGAATCGCTTTAATAAGATTCATCTCGCCCTTTTCCCACCCCCTGCCCATATTCTCCTTCCTACCTTAATGTCCCTTATCTAAATAATTGCTCTCGGCTTACCGTTTTATCGCATTAAAATCGAGCCAGAGAGGATCTTCCCGTAATTTTGACACGCCATGTCACGATTTGTCTGAACTTGTCAGAACTTATCCGAACGATAATTGGAGTGACAAAGGGATTGATTATAGAACTTTAAACAAAGATTCTTCCCTAATTGTGGCGACTTTAAAAGGGGATGTTTAAAAATAAGGTAGGCGTGGTCTGTGGGCGTGGTTACTTAATAAGGGTCGGTAATACATATATAAAGTAGGCGTTGGTACATAAAAAGAGGGCGTTTCCAAATGTATTGGGCGTGGCTAATTAACCATAGGCGGTACTATATAAAGTGGGTGTGGTCATTTTAAAAAAGGACGTTTTCAAATAAAGTAGACTCGGGCCTGTGGGTTTGGTTACTTAAAAAGGGGTTGTACTAAAAAAAAGTGGGCGTTGCTAATTAAAAATTGGGCGGTACTATATCGTTTTATCGCATTAAAATCTAGCCAGAGAGGATCTTCCTGTAATTTTGACACGCCATGTCTCGATTTGTCTGAACTTGTCAGAACTTATCCGAACGATAATTGGAGAGACAAAGGGATTGATTATAGAACTTTAAATAAAGATCCTTCCCGAATTGTGGCGACTTTAAAAGGGTATGTTTCAAAATAAAGTAGGTGTGGTCTGTGGGCGTGGCGACTTTAAAAGGGGACGTTTCAAAATAAAGTAGGCGTGGTCTGTGAGCGTGGTTACTTAAAAATGGTCGGCAATACATATATAAAGTGGGCGTTGTTACATAAAAAGAGGGCGGTTCCAAATAAATTGGGCGTGGCTAATTAAACATAGGCGGTACTATATAAAGTAGGTGTGGTAATTTAAAAAAAAGGACTTGTCAGAACTTATCCGAACGATAATTGGAGTGACAAAGGGATTGATTATAGAACTTTAAACAAAGATCCCTCCCGAATTGTGTCCAACAATCTAAATTTGGCGATAATGACATCTCGAATTTGGCAAAGGGTGTCGCCTATTAATAGGAGCGACTTTTCGAGGTGGTCCACGACGACGGACAAGCGGACGAGGAAAGAGTTCGAAAAAACTAACGAAACAGCAAGAGGTTGAAGATGAGGGCATGATGGTGCTTGTCAGGTTAAGCGGGCTGCCTTTTTTTTTTTACTCGGGAGCCTCAAAAGCGAGACTGTAACGGTATCCGTCGTCGCTGTTGACATCTACAATGTCTCCGTTCATTCTCAGCCACTCAAGAACGGAAATAAAGCGATGCTCGTTACTATACCTGTCTTGAGTTTCGCGGGTGGATTAATTAGACTTATTATTACGGCCGACTAACGAAGCGTGTTGTCTGATTAACTCGCAAAATTCAAGACTCCGGTTACCAACATTTACCGACATTTAAAACCTCCAATGGCTCGTGTCCGTCCTAAAACCGGAATCTCGAATTAGAACTGACAGTAAATGTTTCCATTGAAATAATTTATGAAATATAGAGCGGGTTGCTGCGTCTATAAAATGTCTGAGTTCGTACATCCCTTTACTAAAAGTATATTTCACAAGCATAAACTAACCCGTCACTGTCAAGAATTTCAATGAAATTTTACGCGATGAATGGCAAAAGACGACTTTCGCGTTTCTCACCGAGATCTCTCCTCTGTTGTTCAAGGGAGAAACATAACGTTTAGAAACAGAGGGAAAATGCGTGAAATGTTATTCTATTTTTCTCTCCGCCTCATCCCAGAAGCCACTCCAACAGAATACGAGTTTCTATCTGTCTATCTGTACGACGAACTGCACGCTCTTTCCCTTTACTCTATTTCCTTTTACATACTTTTTTTTTTTACACTTTTCATTTGTTATCGAAGTCTCTCCACTCTTGCAGCAGATCAATTCCCGCTGTGGGTTTCACATAAGAGTCCACCTTTGTCTCCTGAACACGAATTCGCACGTTTCAAGTTGATAACCACACAAGCCTTCCAGCGGAAAATGTAAATACTTAGCGCATATTGAAAACTGCAAAACAAATCAGATTTTAATAGAAGATCCGGGAAATGTCTTCCTTCTGCAACCATATTCTAAATTTAGACTTAATCTGACCAGGGGCTCAATTATATAACTTTTCCATTTTATCGTTTTTCCGATTTTCGAATTTTTCTCTTTTCTATTTTCGCATTCACGATTTTAAGATATTTTTATTAATTTTGAACAAATGTCAGAGATTTTAAGTTATCTTGAAGAATGATTTCAAGATACTATTTCATTAGTAACTTCTTACTAATTCAGATTGAGAGAGCGCAGTTTCGCTTTCATTTTAATTACACCTCCCTGATTCTATGAAATCTTTTTGAGTAAAGCAAATACCCAAATCATTTTCGCAACAGAATCCCCGTTCAAAATACACTAATTGTTTCCAAGCGACTGGTCGAAATTCATTATAACTCTTCGTTAAATAGGACACGTGTCGAATTGGGGATTAGCAAGTGCTCATCTTCAAAGGACAAAAGGTTTCATATATCCTTTTACAAAAAGAGAACTGACCCGTGTCCTTATGACGTGATATCGATTCTGCTTTATGAGACACGGGAGAATCGAAGGGAAGGGAAGGGAAGGGCAATCATCTCCCGCGGGGTAACGTCGGGAATTCACCTGCAGTGAATTCATCACCCCGTGGGGAATGTGTCTGCAGGTGTGTATGTAAGCTGCTCTTAATTATTCCCTGGACAATCCGATGGGAGTTACAATGTCGAGTACGGTGCATCTCATTCCACGGATGCCTTACATCATTGATTGCTGGACTTGAGCATTGCAGCCCTCGGGACAGCCTCAATTTCGGAGGATCCAAAGGATTGTAGATCGTGGAAAATTCAAGGGACTAATTTAAGTGTATTTAGCGTCAAGTCTTCCGGCTTTAGGGATCGAGTTTGTCTTTGGAAGACCAAGACGGATCGACTTCGAAACACCTCAACAATCCCCAAACTTGCAAGGATGGAATTAGAGACCCAACAAAACAATCCAAAAAGATCGGAGATGATGAAAATACTTTCGGAATTGTTTGAGGAAGAAATCGTCATGTGATGTCTGATCAGCGATTTAAGTCTGGGAGCACAATTTAAGAAAGTCTACGTTACTGTATTGGTTCTTTGAGTAAATTTGGTTTCATTATCAGATTCGAGTTCTTCAATTGCATAATTCGTTTGCTAACTTTCCAGCAGTGCCAAATTAAAGTGTTAAAGCTCCTGATATTTTCTGCTTTTGAAAACATCCTCAATCACTGGGTTCACTCTGCATAATAATGAGCAGTGCGACATCATCATTTCACAGATTTCCGCGTGTTTACGCGTCTAGCACAAATTGCTACATTTGCATTAAGATTTGTTAATCACTCGCTTGATTCAAGTATCATTATATCACCCTCCCCCCCCCACCCGAATTCTTTGCATATTGAGACAACAAATCAACTAATTATGAAACTAGCAAACCAACACGTACAACAATGTACGCGAGATTTTTGAGACATTTCGTTACATCACTTTTTTGAGATAGGAGAATGTTAGTGTTTTCCTGTGTTTTCGGAACGCGGATTTCGACGTTGAGGTGGGGTTTTTTTCTTTTGTAAAAATCCGGAGGCGTTTCCGAGGTGTTCCAGGGGCCGCCTGAATATTCCAGATAGATGTAAACCGAGCCGGCAACGGCGAGAAATAACTCTTTCGCCTTCTCGTAAGAGCGTCGACCGTACTGAAATCGATAACTTGCCGGAAGGAGCTGCAAAAGCGTGTGCAGCCTGTTCTACACGAGCAGTAACGGAGATCCATAGGAAATTACGTCGAGAATTAATGATTTTGAGTCGCCGATATCCGACACTTCCACGAAAGTGGATGATATCGATGTAACGTCAGGAATCCGGCTTCTTTAAATTAATAGGCGTCGAATGAATCCGCCCCAGTGATCACTTAAGGGCGACATTCTACAACAGCGAGTCCGCGATCCTATCCTATTATTATTCATCGAGGGGGGATCGTTTATCTCGAACTAGTTCCTCGAGTGGACCACTATTATATTTCGTTGATGGGACTGATAAAGTTGTGCAAGAGTTTAAAATACGAGATCAGACAAGTGTGGATAGACAAATCGTTGCTCTGTAATTTATTCAAACCTGGTTCTTTGCCCATCGAAGTGTAATTCGATAGGCGAGACTGCTTAATTAATCAAAAGATTTTTTTTTCTACTCACCGGAATGGCGACACAGTCCTCTAGTTCGGCGAGAGGTGCCTCGGAACAAAATGTACCCTCGGTGAGGAAGGGCGGTCTTGGGGGTGGCGGCAGCCGGAACTCAGGGGGTGGCCCGGGGCAGTCCGGGCACTCCGTGCTCTCCAGCGTCTCCAGCTCCTCCATCCTCCTCCCGAGCGTGCTGAAAACCACAAAGAAAATCACTGCTGATTAATCTTATTGGCAGAACTATTAATCGGCGCGAAGAATTACCGCTCTTCGCGAGAGTTTCGCCCCCCTTTCAATTCCCCCGCCTTCGTTTTTTTTTAAATCCTCTTATTTCCCAAGGCCGCGGAGGCAAATTTTTCTAGATCGGAATTCCAACCGCTGCATAAAGGGCCGAAATTATTTTACCTGTAAAATGCACCACGGCGGCTATTGTTCCCTGAATTTCAAGAGATTTGAAAAGATTTGGATTTTAAAGATTTTTAAGGAATTTCGAGCAATTTCAAAAAAAACAAAACCGAAAACAATAATCTCATCCTGTCAAATCAATTTCAAACATTATTATCTGAAGTAATTTTCAAATAGTGGACATTTAGTTGTAAAGTGTAAAATGTATTACCAAATACAGAACATTTTATCTATTAGACCCGTTTTACCCCAACTTCCCGTCCTTTTTACCAGCTATATAAAAACTATTGACTCTCCCCTCGTGGAATGCAAACGGCTGATTTTATTCCGCAGGAATAAATTCCGCGCTTAATCCCCGACAATTTCGAAAATTGGGGTGGACGTTGAAAATAGTTTTCTGCGTTTCAATATGTGAAATAATGTCTCGGTTGCGAAAAGTTGGAGTTGTCGGAACTGGGACGATATTTTACCGATTCACCTAACATGTGTTGGAAGAAATGAAGGAGAGTAAGCGATATAGTGTTCGGGTGGAGCGAATCCGGCAAAGGGGTGGAGAAATCAGGGCAATAAAGTATCAGAGGAGCGACTCAGCGGTGCGACTAAACTGGAGGGAATAAAAGCAAAGGATTGAGGAAGGAAAGGAAGTGAAAGAAGAATCGCAGGGAGCCGGACGAGGAGAATTGATAAGCAGGATTCCCCGAGGTAGTGAATTTCGTTGGCTAATTAAGAGATACGCTGGTCCGGTTTTAATGGTCGGGATATAGCAGTCCTTATAACTCCTACAATGGGGTAAATGGGAGCTCCGTTTCTTTTTTTGCCGCGCCCCGAACGATCTCTGCACCAGGTCCTGGAGATGGCGACCTCGTTAGCATAGGAAGCACCTTGCCGTGGGGCGGGTCAAGTCGTTCCAGTCGTTGGCGAACGGAGATCTCGCGTATCGAGGTGGTGGTGGTGGTGGTCGGTATGCTAATGTCCGGACTTAATTACAGTCTCATAATGAATCAGTCACGCCTGCCTCACTTTATACACACGTACACTCTGCTGATTAATTGTTCATCTACCGCGACCCGCCATACGTGCGTTTCGGATAAGTTGCGCGGCGAATCGAATCCGGCGGAAGACAACGATTTATCCCCGGGAAGGGGCACCGATTAGAATTTCAAATTGGCGGCCATGATTTTTTCGGTAATTCGTCGGCTTCTCGAGCGCCAATTAAAAAGCTTCTACCAGCACTTAGAGCCAATTTCCTTGTGGGTGTGCGACTGCGACCGTCTTCCGTGTTGGGAAGCGGATGATCTTGGGGATTGTGTGCCGGTCCATTCTTTGCAAATGCGCTCACCACCACCTCTTCGCCGGGCCGACGATTTATCGCTTGCAAGAGGGGCGATTAGGATTTGAAATAGAGGCCTGCAATTAAATCTGGTGTAGAAGGGAAGACCTCGACTAAATCTCTTCTCGGAAAGCTAACAAGGCTCTGGAAACTGTTATCCGTTACAAGAAGAAGAGTACACACGGGGTGGACACAAGATCGAACTCTTTTATTTCCCTGATATTTCCCTGACGTTTTCCTGACTTTTAGACGAATTTCCCCGACGTTAATTTTATTAAAAATGCGAATAAGTTTTTAGTAATGCTGTAAAACTAAAACTATATAATTATTAATTAAAAGCCACACTGACAAAAAAATTGCAAGACAAAAAAATTGCATTTATTCTCATTCCTTGTGATCATCATCAAGAGATCAGAATTTCAAATAGCATCTCTCGGTAATTCGTGCTTTCGTGGTTGTTCCGACTGTACTCGTAAATCAATTTCGATGGGACTTTAAAAGAGAGACACTGGCCAAGCGACTTTCTTGAACTGTATTCAATTTCGGGTGACTCCTGAGGCGAAAAGAAAGGAGAGTTTGGGGTGTAACTCACAAGAGGGAGCTGGTGATGAAGAGGGTATCGCCTTAGTATTTCACATGTACGTGAACATGGGAGCACGTCTGCGCTGAGTTTAATAAATGCAGCCTTCCTTCCGTTTCGTTTCTTGGCTTGGCTTCGACGAGGCTCCCACCGAAATCCTCGTTCCCGTCTTCCGCGTCCTCATTCTCATCATCCGCGCCTCATTCGCATGCAGAGCAGAACACCAACCGCGAGACTACATATAAAAAGAACGCGTGCAGTCCAAATCTCCAGTTCGCGTGATTTTTATTTAATTCCATCCCCTTTTCCTGGGAGTTTCAAGTTCCGCATGAACGGCTCGAAAATCCGGGATCCTAACAAAGCTCCTCTTCTTCACTATCATTGTCAATCACGCGATAAATTTCGGCATCAGAAGAAAAGATGCGAGGAGATTTGAAGAAAAGATGCGAGGAGATTTGAAGAATTTCTCAGTTGTTAATGCGACTCTTATCCAAAAGTCTCATGTAATAGTCTCACCTGAAAATCTCCCGCTACTTATTTTCCACCTTGGTTATAACGAAGGTATCGGAAAGTTTCTAACCCTCCCAGCCCCCTTGTGAAGTCGGTCTAGCTACGAAAACTTTACAGTGGACCGCACAGCGTGCTAACTTCCACTGAAAGAGGAACGTGCTGATTCGACGATCGAGTTCCGGTTGCAAGTCCTTAAACACAGTGTGATTTCAGAACAGAGAGAGTTCGATTGGTATCGATTACGAAAGTTCGAATCCCACCAAAAGTGTGAAGCATTTTCTCGAGCAGTTAGCAAGTCTGCAGCTGTAGAAAGCACCACTAAATCCTGAAGAACAGTCTAGTTTTTCAACAAAAATCGTCTCTATTCGAGAATAACGACGATTTCGTCAACGATCGATGTATTCATCAGATTCGCAAATCTAGTGAGGCTCGGAGAAGTGTAAATTCAATAAAGTCAGAACCACAATGGAGTCGCGCTTCCGAAAGCGACAAAGAAGGCGGCTGTGGCAGCGGCTGCGTTCATACCCCACACCATCCTCATCCTTTTTTCGTTTTTTCTTCCCCTAGTACTCTCTCCGCGCGTCTCGTGCAATTGCTCGTCGTCGAAAGTGCGCTTCATCCACGTGCATTGCTACAATATATGTGCCATATGTGTGCCATGTATGTGCGACATGTGTACCAATGGATGAAGCTGAGTGTGAGTGAGTGCAGTCGATGATACGGACTTGCTTGTCGCGACGGGTCTATGAGTGCCGCATTCTCCAAGAGAAGCCACAGAAAAAGGAAGAACATCAAGAAGAGTTACGCCACACGGAAACGCGCACACAAAAGTACACGTGCTTGGACGGACACAATTGCAGGGTGCACCGAGCCAAGAAGTGCAGAGACATGCCGCGAAACTCGATACACCGTGCATTCACCTAACCTTACTCGTGTTCGCACGCATAATCCCTCACACAAACACCCCTGGACCGTGGGATTTACACATACAGGGTGCACAAGTGTCCAGACTACATGAAGATTCCCTCACACTCGCCGCGGCGGGCACTCCGAGTGCGGGAAACTCAGCAAGGGAAGAAAACGCTAAAAAAAAAAGTAGAGTGATAAAAAAAAAAAGAGGCGAAGGGATGGCGAAAGAGTTTTCTCGAGTAGAGAGTAGCTTTTTTCAAGGGGATCGGTCAAGAGCTTTACTCTTTCTCGGATTCGAGGATCAGACAAACACACTGGGGATTTGGGAGCTAATTCGCAGGATTCAAGAGATCCATTGGCTCATTCCGTTTGGGTAAAGATTACAGAAGATGATGCCCTGCAGATATTTCAATATGGCGCTAATCGCGCTAAAACCGATCAGCGCTTGAATAGATGACCCGACTTTGCTTGAGAAAGATTAATATAGTACGATTTTTAAGTTAGGGAATTTCATAATTAGTTTTTATAGATGTTTCAAGTTTTTTATTACGCGGATCTAAGTATGTATAATGTTCAGATATTACTATATTGTTTGAATAAAAATGTTTATCTCGAAATACACGCAAAAAAAGAAAATGGCTGAATTTACCATTTAAAATAGTCAACATGCGCTCTGAACGCATTTTTCCTGGAATTT
>JAUESH010000036.1:1133351-1144298 GCA_032275165.1 Synergus magnus
GATGACATTTAAAATTCCTTACAGTCCCTTAAAATTCTCTGAAACCTTTTGAAATCTCTTAAAATTCGTGAAAGCTTCTTAAAATTCCCAAAAACTTCTTGAAATTCTTTAAATTCTACGATAATATTTGAAGTCCCTTTATATCCTTTAAAATTCATTAAAATAATTAAGAATCTCACAAAATTCCACAAAATCTTTTAAGAATCATAAAAATCTTTTCAATTCTCTTAAAATTCTTCGAAATTTCACGAAAACACTAGAAATCGCTTAAGATTCGTTGGAATCTCTTGAAGTTCTTAGAAACCTCTTAATAATCCTCAAAATTTCAAAACAAATTAAATTTCTTAAAATATCCTAGCTGTAAAAAATCTCTTAAAATTTCATGAATTCCGTAAAAATTCCGCGAAATATCCTGAGATACCTTCAAAATGCTACGAAATCTTTTAAAAATCCTAAAAATCATAAGAATTTCGTAAAAATCATTTGAAAATGGTCAAAATCCCTTAAAATTCCTAGAAACGTCTTGAAATTCCTCTCTAAACAAACTGATGTAACGAAATGTCCCTAAAATCTCGCAAACATTGTTGTTTCACACCTGCTCTCTAAATTTGAATCAGCGAAATTTCATTGGTTTTTGAATGACTTGAAGTTGTAAGAAGTAAAATAAATAATCGTGCGCGTAGCGCGTGTGTTGATTTCCTAGTCTGATAAAAAAAAAAAAGACAGCGATGCTCTTCTTTCTTTTTTGGTACGCATGAA
Source organism: Synergus magnus (assembly GCA_032275165.1). Taxonomy (NCBI): domain Eukaryota; kingdom Metazoa; phylum Arthropoda; class Insecta; order Hymenoptera; family Cynipidae; genus Synergus; species Synergus magnus. The sequence continues at coordinate 1,134,111 of JAUESH010000036.1, forward strand.
GTTTGAATCATTTAAAACAATACACTCTCTGAACCATTTTAGTTCGTTTTGCGGTATCACTTTTCAAACTGAAGTTAGCACATTAAACAAGTCCGAAATTGGTATTTTTTACTGTGTGGTAGTTTTTACTGTGTGCCTTTTAGATCAGCAGGAACTGTACAGAAGACTTATTTATCTCCGATAAATTCCTCACTATCTCATTTTGTAAACTAGGAAATGCAACAGAAGGAAGCGACAGAAAGAGAAAAGCTACTGGAGTAGTGAAAACGCAGAAAACTTCTCGAGAATTGCTGCTTTGTCAAGCGTCGTTACTGGGAACATCCTTCCTTTTTTCCCTTCTATGATCGCTTTATTTCCCTTCACGCTTGTAAAACCGACCTGTTTCTCGCTTCTCTACCCCTTAATTCAGTTTCCATTCTTTCGATTCGTAAAACTCGTTGCAAATCGAGGGCAAGGGTTCTCTTTATATCGGAGAAATGGAAAAGCTGCTGTTTTCCTCTTTCTCCCTCACTCGAGAGCAAAAAACGGAAGTCGGTATATGGAACTGAAAAGTTCCATATTCTAGAAAAGTATATAACTAGAAAAGTTCTCCTTTCATCTCAGAAGTGAAGGAAATTTAAAAAAAGATTAAGGTTTTGTATCAAATGTAGCAACTTGGAAGGTTGTAGCATGTATGTGGTGGTTTGTCCACCATAACAACACGTAGGGTGTTCATGGGGGTTAGAGCATTGGCTGGATGAGAGTTTCGAGGTAAAAGCACCGCAAGCGGAAAATCGGAATAGTTACGGATATGACCACGGCGATTTATAACCGAGCATGGGAGCGAGCGACCGCCATAGCATTACAGTCGCCGCCTTCGCCATCCAACACAACCCCCCATATCGCGACCCCAGTGATTTAATAACGCTCTGCAGTCACCCCAGTCTCCTCTTCTTGTCCTCTGCCTTTGTCCTTTGCTTTTTCTCTCCTTCACGTACTTCTCATTCCATTGTGCACTCGACCTAGCGAGACGCGGCTATTATGGCGTGGTTCACCACGAAAAATTCGCGAAGGACCTACCAAGTCCGAAACAGGATCGCATGTACGCGCTAAGAGTTCCTAAAGAGCTCCTGGATCGATACTTTAGACGTGCCAAGAAGTGTTAAAGCAGGGTACAGGTCACGACATCATGTTTCGAGTGTAGAATGTTGCGTGGGCTAAAACTTTTTGGAATTGTCAGCATAGTTGGGTTTCGAAGAGGAAGGATGGCATTTTTGTTTAAAGGGAGAGCTAGCATTGCTTTGGAGATGGTAATATCTAGTTGGTAATGGTAATATCTAGTTGAGAACATGATGAAAGTTAAAGGGGAAATTGATAACAATATGCAGAGAAGAGAAAACGAATCAATAGGTAAAGATGACCAACGATCTGTGGCACTCATCAATCAATTTGGCACAACCATATGCAGAAAGAAGAAAACAAAACAGAAGACAAACATTAACAACCATGTGTGGCAATTTTCCGTCGGTTGACATCTTTCCAAATTGTCAGTATACTTGTGTTCCGAAAGGAAAGAAAGTTTTCTGTAAATGGAAAGCTATAATTGTTTTGAAGATGGTATCATTTAGTTGACTCCAAGTATTTTGTGTGCAGAGAAAACTAGGATAATTTTAGAAATATAGTTTTAGAAATAATACCATTGCAAGTTGCCAGACATTAACAACCATGTGGAGCAATTTTCCGTTGGTTGACATCTTTCCAAATTATCAGTATAATTGTGTTCCGAAAGGAAGGACACTTTCTTGTAAATGGAAAGCTATAATTGTTTTGAAGATGGTATCATTTAGTTAACTCAAAGTATTTTACGTGCAGGAAAAACTAGCATAGTTTTGGAAATAATATCATTGCAAGTTGCCAGACATTAACAACCATTTGTGGCAATTTTCCGTCGGTTGACATCTTTCCAAATTGTCAGTATACTTGTGTTCCGAAAGGAAGGAAAGTTTTTTGTAAATGGAAAGCTATAATTGTTTTAAAGATGGTATCATTTAGTTGACTCAAAGTATTTTGTGTGCAAGGAAAACTAGCATAGTTTTGGAAATAATATCATTGCAAGTTGTCAATGATATCATTTTGATAGTATAGATCGACAATTTTACTAAAAAACAGATGTGGAAGAGAGAAAGCAAAACTATAGATAAACACCAACCACCTGTAGCTTTTATCAATCAATTCAATACAAACATGTCCAGAAAGGAAAAAACAAAACAGTAGACAAACATTAACAACCATGTGAAGCAATTTTCCGTCGGTTGAAATCTTTCCAAATTGTCAGTATACTTGTGTTCCGAAAGGAAAGACAGTTTTCTGTAAATGGAAAGCTATAATTGTTTTAAAGATGATATCATTTAGTTGACTCCAAGTATTTTGTGTGCAAGGAAAACTAGCATAGATTTGGAAATAATATCATTGCAAGTTGTCAATGATATCATTTTGATAATATAGATCGACAATTTTACTAAAAAACAGATGTGGAAGAGAGAAAGCAAAACTATAGATTATATTCCGAAAGAAAGGGCACTTTTCTGTAACTGGAAAGATACAATTGTTTTGGTGATGGTATTATTTAGTTGATTCAGATGGTTTCTGTTAGAGGATTCTGTTAGAAGATTCTATGAGAGGATATAGCTGAGAATGTAGCTCACTGTACTCGCACTTCATATCTCAAACCAACTCTGCAGTTGCTTCCTCTTATTTGTACCTCGAAAACCATCTCTACCCTCCGGATAGCGGTGAAACTTCTATTTTCACTCTTTTACGCCACAAAAGCCTCTTTCGTTACCTTCTTTCTACAGAAACTGTAATCAGTTGTATTGTTTGCCGAGAAAGTCTCTTGATTAGTCACTGTTAAAGCCAATGCTGTATCGGCAATTGTTTGAAGTCTGGAAAAATACCCCACACAAAAGAACATCTTCTTTAAGCAGAGGAGTGCCTCCATTATCCTTCCACCTACATAAGGGCGAGACTCTTCTCTGATACTCCAGCTTTCCCGACTGCTCGAGACCTTGAAGGTTCAAGGACACTGAGCATTTCTCGCTTCCTTTTATACTGTGGATTCACAGGGTGGTCGCAGAGTCTCACTTTCCTTCATAAATAATGAGCAGGAGTTTCAGAAGAAAAGCTGTATTTGAATGTCATCTATTGAGTCGTTATCATATCATATATTGTTATACCTTGTCATTGATTACTTTTGTGTATTGTTGATAGATAAGCATTATGTTTTGCCAAGGAAAAATAATAATGTTTTGCAGTGGAAAACTAATGATGTTCCAATTAGTGCAAATATTCCTCTTCAGCGTAACAATGGAAATCATCAGATTGTGATCAGCAATACCATCGTTGATGTAATTGATTCCATGTCTATGGCATCTATTGTCTATTGTTTCGGTAACAGCTATCATGTTAGAGACAATAACAGCCAACATACAGTAACGACTACAGAAAGACAACTTCTTTTATGAAAGAAAATAATTATCAATCTAAACCTTATCCATTTAAACCTTGTCAATCTTAACAAACAACAGGAATTAGACATTGAAACAGAACTTTTGTACTTCCCTAGTTTTTACCAACACTAAAAACAGTAGTTTATAAATAAAAGTCGTCACGTTTAATTATCTCGTTAAATTGATTATTGATGTCGCCTGAGGACTATACAAAAGGAGGATCAGAATGCACGGGCTATGCTCGCAAGTGTTGGTGAAGAGCGTGGATGTGGTTTACCAGCCATGAGTTTGTGTGAGGGTGAGCTTCCTCCTTATTCGCATACCCCAGAATACCTTAAACGTTCACCCTCACTCTGTAGCCCTGAGGCGTTGTACGTATTACATAGTTACATGTTCCACGGTCGGTCGTGTAAGGTCATGCAAGAGGTGGTATAAGGTATGAGCTGCGGTGCTGCAAGGTACAAGAAATGTGAAGGGAAGGCACAAAAAATAGGGTGAAAGAGATATGGGAAGAGGAAAACGAGGGAGGGTGGTAGATCTCACGGACCATTTCCCCAGAAGTCGTGCAGGGCTTATCCATAGGCTCTAGCCGCTTTGAAAAGCCAGACACTTCCACTCCTCGGTTGGCTGAAGATCTTCTCTTAGATAGACAAACTCAACATCAGGGAAATGTAAAAGAAAACAATGGATGAGGATTAACATAATTGTTGAATCAAATAGATTTTGGAAGAGAGAAGTCTGAAGGTCCAGTTTTTGTTCGAATGAATGGATGAATTCAAGGGAAGAGAACTAAAAGGTAAAAGTGGGATAAGCACTCTGAGCTAAGAAATTTGCATAATTGTTTCGCTGATAAACTTTTCACTTGAAAGTTCTGCATAATGAGTGGGAGTGTCTAATAAAGCGAGATGATAAGGAGATAATTAGTGACATTTATCGTCTTTGAATGGCAGCTTTCTACGATATACTCTGGTATGCAGATCAAGATTTCATTAGTACAAGCTGTTGGGTCTAATCATACACGTGAGTGAAACAGGAAATGAAATTTCTTCTGCTGCTTGTGCAAATAATTCTAAAAGAGTACGTGAAAATTCGTTTTCTCTCAATTTTGAGGAGATGAGATAAAAGATTATTATCAATCTGAAGCTGTCTGGGCAAAAGCTAGAATTTTATTGAAGTAAATTGAAGCTTGCAAAACAAGTGGACGTGCTCTAGTTGCACTCTCACAGCCTCAGCGAAGTACCTCGCGATTGCAGTAAACACATCTATGCACGAGCAACATCCTTCCTCATCCCTTCTCACTATTTATCGAGTTTACAACTGCAATGAAAGTTTACGAACCAATTCCAGAAGCTATGCTCGTTCAGAATTTGCAACGAAAAAGTCACTGGAGGCAGCTCATCGGAAGTCACTTATTCTCCAACTTTTTGACGTAATAAACAATTTCAGGCGCACATAAAGCTAGTTAGATTTCCAAGTGAAATAGAGTCGCAGAATTTTTGCAAATCTCTGTCGAATGGTAAAACTAGAGTGCAGAGCTAGTCGATTCAATGGAGTCTATAGAAGTAGATCAGAGCAGTATTATTATATTTCCAGCGATGGAGCGGAGTTAATTAATCAGCGTAATAATAGCTCGTGTGTTTGGATTAATTGGGCAATGGGTTTTCTTTGAAGGGATGACGTTGACAACGATGAGGATGTCAACAACAACAGCAACGTTGATCAGTCAATAACAAGTCAGGACGTGCTGAATCGTAGTGAACGTGGGCAAATAATTGGAACCACTCCCCGGGAAAACAATCCAATTAAACGGCTAGAAATCCGAGGGCCACCGCAGAGCCTGGGGATTATTCGACTTTTGGTTAATAATTCATAGCATAGCGGATTTCGAACGAACCGCAATTTCCACGACCCAACACCACCTCTGCCTCCTCGTCTGCAAAAGTCATCGATTCAAAGTAGGAACCAACCAACCAACCGCAAGATTAATCACTACTGACCAAAGTACCTCACCACATCGGTAATGGGGTGTTTTGTTTTGAATCGTCCTTAAAAATTAGGAGCCATAGGCTTTGTCCAAGCTTTTACAACTGATTGTCGGATTAAGGACAAATTTTACTAAAGCAGCAATTCGTTGAACGAATCTTTAGTCAGAAATTTGTCAAAAAAGTAAGTTCGTTCATGTCAAAAACGTATCTACAAGATTGGAAACAAAACAGACAAGAAGACGATGCTTTTGTTTCTAGAAAACTTTCTCTCGGAGTGTTATGCAAGAATGATATGTTCATTTTTACATGTTTCTGTTCTGTTATATGTTTTCTGTTTCTGGTGTTGTCCCCAGTGGTAGAAATTAATTTTCAATGAGAATATAACACTCTGTCATATCTATTATTTACATTTTCTTTATTCCAGGTATTTTCAGGTGAACCGGTGTCAACTTGTCTCCCAGGGGAGAAACTTTGAAAGTAAAGTTCCAAGCGGAAAGTTTTCAGTGACAGGTTTCGAACTTAACGCCACTTTCTTAAGGGTAAGCTACTCTCGGAATAGATAGCCTGGAATAGGGTTACGAAGCGATTCCTTTTGCTTCTGGAGTGCCAGTAGAATCGGAGTTCCGGAGTTCCGGGCCGTCTCACGTCAAGTGGTCCAGTACAAACGTCTTTATAGGCTGCAAGCCTGCGTTCTCGTTTTCCTCTTCATGTCTTCCTCCACTTCTTCGTCGTCGTTTTGTTCCTCTTGCCTTCAAAGCTCGTCGAAGCTGTTTAAATCGATCCGTGGATACTTTGGCCCTCTAGGGCTCCAGTATCTACTCTTCAAGGCGGTTTTAAGCTTTAAGGGAAGCTGAGAGGAGGAAAAGGATCCTCGAATGTTCTTGTAACTGCTTTCACCTGTAAATCGCAAGATGTGGCGTCGATCGCATTTCTCTCTAAAGTGTAATGCAGAGCGCTTCCTTTGAACACGCACTGTAGCCCTTGGCAATTACTTCAACTCCTCTTGTCGCACGAAGTCCATGGGTCAAAGGTTCGGTTCTGAAGTTGCAGACTGCAAGCCTCTCATCGCGGTTATAAAATTCGTCGTTGATAGTCATGTTAGGCAATTTTTGTGTCGGATTGTCTATTGAAGCGCAAAATACAAACTTAAATACAACTTCAAGTCATTCAAAAACCAATGAAATTTCACTGATTCAAATTTAGAGAGCAGGTTTGAAACAACAGTGTATGCAAGATTTTAGAGACATTATGTTACATCACTTTTTTTAGAGAGGAATTTCAAGACGTTTCTAGGAATTTTAAGGGATTTTAACGATTTACAAATGATTTTTAGGAAATTTAAAAGATTTTTAAAAAATTTCTTAGAATTTTAAGGAATCGCAGGATATTTCATGGAATTTTAACGGAATTCAGGAAATTTTAAGAGATTTTTTAAAGCTAAGGAATTATAAGGGATTTTATATGTTTTGAAATTTTGAGGAATATTAAGAGTTTTCTAACAACTTTAAGAGATTCCAACGAATTTTGAGCGATCTCTAGTGTTTTCGTAAAATTTCGAGGAATTTTAAGAGAATTCAAAAGATTTTTATGATACTTAAAAGATTTTGTAGAATTTTGTGAGATTTCTAATAATTTTAATGAATTTTAAAGAATATAAAGGGACTTTAAATATTATAGTAGAATTTAAAGAACTTCAAGAAGTTTCTGGGAATTTTAAGAGATTTTTAATAACTCTAAGGAATTTTTTTTTTTTTCGTGAAATTTCGAGGAATTTTAAGGGAACTCAAGAGATTTTTCTGATTTTTAAAAGATTTTATGGAATTTTAACGGATTTCATTGAATTTGAAGAAATTTCTAATAACTTTAAGGGATTCTTAAGCGTACTTAAAGGGATTTTAAATGTTATCGTAGAATTTTAAAGAATGTCAAGAATTTTGTAGGAATTTTAAGAGATTTTCACAAATTTGAACGGATTTAAAGAGATTTTTATGACTTAAAATATTTTATGGGATTTTAAAGTTTTTCAGAGACTTTCAGGAATTCTAAGAGATTTTAAGGGATTTTAACGATTTTGAAATGATTTTTACGAAATTTAAAAGATTTTTAGGACTTTTAAAAGATTTCTTAGAATTTTAAGGAATCGCAGGATATTTCGCGGAATTTTAATGAAATTCAGGAAATTTTAAGAGATTTTTTAAAGCTATGTTTTGAAATTTTGAGGAATATTAAGAGGTTTCTAAGAACTTTAAGAGATTCCAACGAATTTTGAGCGATCTCTAGTGTTTTCGTAAAATTTCGAGGAATTTTAAGAGAATTCAAAAGATTTTTATGATACTTAAAAGATTTTGTAGAATTTTGTGAGATTTCTAATAATTTTAAAGAATTTTAAAGAATATAAAGGGACTTTAAATATTATAGTAGAATTTAAATAATTTCAAGAAGTTTCTGGGAATTTTAAGAGATTTTCACAAATTTGCACAGATTTCAGGAGATTTTTATGACTTAAAATATTTTATGGGATTTAAAAGATTTGAAAGTTTGTCAGAGATTTTTAAGGATTCTAAGAGATTTTATGGGATTTTAAATCTTGTCGTGAAATTTCGAGGAATTTTAATAGATTTCAAGATGTTTCAGAGAATTTTAAGGGACTAAGGAATTTTAAATAATTATCATAATTATCATAAAATTTCTAGGAACTTTGAAAGAATTCAAGAGATTTTAATATTGTAGAAATATTTTATGCCATTTTTCAGAATTTTGTGAATTTTTATGAGATTTCTGATAATTTTACGGGATTTTCTGATTTTTAAAAGATTTTATAGAATTTTAAGGATTTCATGGAATTTAATGAGATTTCTAATAATTTTAATGAATTTTTAAGGGACGTAAAGGGATTTTAAATGTTATCGTAGAATTTTAAAGAATTTCAAGAAGTTTCTAGGAATTTTAAGATATTTTCACAAATTTGAACAGATTTCAAGAGATTTTTATGACTTCAAATATTTTATGGGATTTTAAAGTTTTTCAGAGATTTTCAGGAATTCTAAGAGATTTTAAGGGATTTTGAAAAGATTTCATAGAATTTTAAGGGATTTTTAATTTCTTAGTTTCGAGGTATTTTAAGGAATTTAAAAATATTTGAAATGATGTCGTGAAATTTCAAAGAATTTTAATAGAATTAAAAAAATTTACGTGTTTTTTAAAAGATTTTGTGAAATTTGAAATGATTTTATGGTATTCGATGAGATTTCTTATAATTTTAATGGATTTTAAAGGATACAAAGGGATTTTACATGTTATTGTAGTATTTTAATGAATGTCAAGAAATCTCTAGGAAATTTAAAAAGTTTTCACGAGATTTAACGGATTTCAACAGATTTTTATTGAGGGATTTCAAAAGAATTTCTATACATATATGATTTTTAAAAGATTTTGTGGAATTTTTAAGGATTTCATGGAATTTGATAAGATCTCTAAGAATTTTAAGAGATTTTAAATGTTAATAAATTTCAAGAGGTTTTCAGTAATTTTTAGAGATTTTTGCGAATTTTAACTTGGATTTCAAGAGATTCATCATTTTAATAGTTTTGGTGGAATTTTAAGGGTTTTCAAGAGGTTTCTGGGAGTTTTAAGAAGTCTTGCAACTGACTAGAATAAAAAATCTTTGTGCTCCATTATATTTCCCATCAATAATAACACCGTTAATGTTTATCATGGTATTAGTAGAAATGTCAAAGGTTTCACGTTTCTATGTGAACATTTCCATCAATAACACATGACGGTAATTAAGTTGATGCGATGATTTCTATTGTATACTATTTCGATAACAGTAATGAACTGATCAATACAAAGCAAAATTCTGGATATTGTCCGGCTGACAATGATAATAGAAACTATTGTTTCCAACAGAACCGAATATTATAAATCAATTGAAAACTAACATAAAACATAGTAGCAACTGAAGGGATCGAAGCAACTGAAGGGAATTTCGAAATTACAGGAGAAGGGTTGTTGCGTTGCATGGCTATATAAGAAGCAACCTCCGTGGAGTCACTTGCCAGAAGCTAAATTTTACGAGCGCACGCTTCGTAACCTTATCCAACCCTTTTCAATTTTTATTCCCCGACTATGCTGCCTTTTCCGCTCCCCATTTTCCATGGTCCAGCTGAGCTTCAATCATAAGTCCTGACGTAGTCTACCCCTGGATATATCCAGGATCACTAATCCTCGTGCGTGGCAGTGTCAGGGGCCTGGGGTGGCAAGTCTGACTTTCTGGCAGAGTTTCAAAGGCTCTCTCAGTCTCTCATGTACTTCACGTATTTTCAGGAGAATCTGACTCTCTCTCCCTTCCTTTTTTTTTTTTTTTCATTTTCTCTCTACTTCTTTTCTCGGAATTACTGCCGTTTCCTCAGTAGCGTGAAATGCGAAACTGCACTTTATCAAGTTCGCTACTTTACTTCGCCAAGGAACCACTAGCTATCCGAAGGAAATTACCAATCGAGTTTGGCGAAATTTCGTTTTTAGTGCCTATGTGGGAAGCGGGAAAGTTCTTCTTTAGTTTGCAAGGTCAAGCATTATCTCTTCAAGTACATATAAAATTTACGTTTTACTGTTTTTCCCACATTTTTTTTCCTCGAGTAAACACGGAAAGAAATTTAGTAACAGAATACGTTAAAACCGATATTACAATTTAGTATAATCTTTTACGATTTAGGGAA
>JAUESH010000036.1:1253217-1264440 GCA_032275165.1 Synergus magnus
GAAGTCACATTTTTCAGTGTTTTCATACAGAGTTATACTAAAGTTTCATACATTTTTATCATTTATTGAAAAAAAAAAAGTCTTTCAGTGTAGTTTTGCCGAGAAGCCATTTTGGCAATTGAATATATATATATGTGAAATGAAAAATGAAAAGATAAAAAAGATTAGGAGATTCGGAAGAAGGAAATAGAGTAGAAAAACGGAAGGAGAAAAGAAAAGCGACGAATGTCGTTGGATTTCGACATTTCTCAAATGAAGTACGAAGCGCTCGAGAAAAATATTGCCAGAGCGCACACGTGCGATATTAAAAATGAAATGTGTCCGTTCGCGAAACTCGCGAGACCCGCTCGCGAATAAATCACGAGAGGACGACCGTTAGTGGGATTGCCCGCGGGTGTCTGTGGGACTGCTGCTCACGGTTTACCCAGAAAAAAAGTGTTTTCGTAAAAAGAAAAATGACCAGCCACGCCCGATGTCCGTCGAGATAATTAAACGAGCCTCGTTCTCAATTGGGTTTAACACAAAATTTCATCCTCCGGACTCGACACTCTTTTCATATTAGATTCTCATTTCAAATTGATGACCTCTTTTCTTATAAACGAAACAGGGAAGGCAGATATGTAAGTTCGTCTGAATACTTCCCAACTTACAAAGTTAGATTTTAGACTTGGAAAATCTTTTTATAGATAGAAGTATATCGAATATTTCGAATTTTCGACGAAATTGGTTAAATAATAACACAGAGAAAGAGAAAACAACGATTAGCAACTGTCAATAATGTCAATAATAGTTGCTAAAAATGAAAAAAAGTAATAGCAATAATCAATGATTAATAACAATTCCTTAGAACACAACAAAAATTCAACAACCCCTAAAAAACACAACTCTTACCAATGTTTAATAACCTCTGGAAACAGAAAATAACAATTTTTAAGAACGATAAATAACAACCCCTGAAAAAAGAGAAAATATTTCTTATTGGAGTTTAATAACAACCCCTAGAAATAGGAAATAAACAGTCCCTAAAAACGCACAAGAACCTTAGAAAAAGTTGCATAACAACCCCTATAAACCGAAAATATCAACTGTTAGTAAGGCTTATTAACAACCCCTAAAAAAGAAAAAAAAATCGTTCACTAAAGTCTAATAACAACCCCTAGCAACGGGAAATAAGAGCCCCTAAAATTCCCAATAACTAGGGGTTGTTATCAAAAGAGAAACCTTTGAAAACTTTTTATAAAAACTCCTATAAACGGAAAGTAACTCTCAATAAATCTTATTAATAACCCCTGAAAAAAGAAAACAACAACTTCTAACAATAGACAATAATAGCCTTGAAAAATGTAAAATAACGACCCCTACTAAGGGTTAATAACAACCATTAACGATAATCAGTTTTTAGGGGTTGCTAAGACTTCTATTTTCCTGTTTTGGGAGGTTGTTAATTATGGATTGTTGTTTTTCATTGGTTGGCGTTATTTCTACGGTTATAGAAAGTTGTTGGGGTTATTATAGGGGTTGTTATTAAGGGTTCTTAGGGTTTAGAGACGAGATTATTATAGGGGTCGTCATTGAGGGTTCTTAGAGTTATATCGTAGGGGTTGTTATTCAATAACAATCAACCCTAAAAATTCTACAGAAACCTTCAAGTTTCTGTACAATTTTTAGGGTTATTATAGGGGTTAACATTTTTTATGGAGCGTTTCTAGGGTTTAGACAGTGGTTGGGTTTTTTATTGAGCGTTTCTAATGATTACAGACAGTTGTTGGAGTAATTATAGGGGTTGCTATTGAATTTTTCTAGAGTTTATAGACAGATGGTGGATTTTTTATAGGGGTTGTTATTGAGCATTTCTAGGGTTTAAATACATTTGTTAGGATTATAATAGAGGTTGACACTGAGCGTTTCTAGGGTTGAAGGACAGTTATTGGAGTAATTATAGGGGTTTGGTATTGAACTTTTCTACAGTTTATAGACAGTTGATAGGGTTATTATAGGGGTTGTTCCTGAGCGTTTCGAAGGTTTATACAATGGTTGATGTTTTTATTGAGCGTTCTTATAGTTATATCAAAGGGGTTTTAGTGAGCGTTTCTGTACAGTTTATAGGGTCATTATAGGGGTTGATATTGAGCGTTTTTAGGGGTTTTAGACAGTGGTTAGGGTTTTCCATTGAGCGATTATAGAGTTTAGACAGTGGTTAGTGTTTTTATTGAGCGGGTTTTAGTGAGCGTTTCTGTATAGTTTATAGGGTCATTATAGGGGTTGATATTGAGCGTTTTTAGGGTTTTTAGACAGTGGTTGGAATTGTTAATGAGCATTTCTAGAGTTTAGACAATGGTTAGTATTTTTATTGAACATTTCGAGGGGGCTCATCAAAGGGGTAATTATTGAGCGTTTCTGTACAGTTTATAGGGTCATTTTAGGGGTTGACATTGAGCGTTACTAGGGTTTATAACAATGGTTGGGGTTTTTATTGAGCGTTTCTAAAGTTTAAGTACAGTTGTTGGAATAATTATAGGGTTTGCTGTTGAACTTTTCTAGAGTTTATGGACAATGCAAGGTGTTATTATGGGGATTGTATTTTAGAGTTGCTAGGCTGACAGGTTGTTTTTTCACACTGCAAGAGTTCACGACAGTTTAAGTGTTCGTCAATTACTCATTAGTTTAATAAAAATTCAAAAAATAACTAAACTAAATAAATCAAGGATTAAAAATAAAAATCCATATTCCAAAATTACCCCATTCAAGAGTCGTCGCCCAATAAATAATTCAAAGCCAATCTAAATTCGCGAGTTTATGCAAGAGTGATCGTGCAGCTTCTCAACACTTGCGCTCAGTAAATAATTCCCAATGCAAGATAATTAATTTCTCCTTTTCCGCGGCCGGCTCCAGACAAAGATGGCCGCCTTTGGTGGTCGGCCGAAAGGAATACATACATCACTCCCGGCCGGGAATCCACTTGGCGCTTAATTCGGAATAGATTAATAAATGCATCTCTGCTAGAGAGGAGAGTAAACGAGAAATAAAATGAAAAAAAAAAAAAAAGTAAAAAATAAAAAGAAAGGAGATATAAAGGAAATCTCGTGTGAAAGTGTATTAACTATACGAGCCAGACGAAGCGCGCGTGGCTCGCTGAGTTCTGCCTTCTCTAAAGGCAAGCCACCATCTGCCAACACTACTTTATAAATATTTATACACTCTATAAACTGAGATATTTTGTCGCTACCAGAAGCTATGCGAGTTAGGTCAATAGTTTTTCGAGTGTGGTCGAGGGACCGCCAGTATTTTTAGTCCGGTTCGACCACACTGTCTCGTAATTTCCTCCCCCCGCCCGACCTTCTTCCCCATTCATGTGACGTCATTTCAATCCGTTTTTACCAACTTTTTCCACAAGAAGCTATACATTAAGATATATATTTCAAGTTATCAGTTTTTTCATCAGTATTATGATCATCGTCATTACAATAAATATAAAAATCGAATTTTCTGACTTGCTTTTCAATGAAGTAAATATGGTTCACTCAATTCTGAATTCTGAATTTTGAAAATTGAGTTTTTGAAAGCATATTCGGATGACTACATTCTCGATTCTCATTCTCTCCAACCGTTTCATTCACACGCTAATTCGTGACTCAGCCGAGTAATTAATCAGGTTCATTCGCATTGAGAGCGGCTTTGCAACACGGAGTTTAGTTACGTTTAACGTTTACAACCGTTCGCTCGTACCATTAGCAAACATGCGGGGCCCCTAATGATTTTAAATTAAATTCACTTTCGAAAATTACTTTCAACCTCATTGTAACCACTGAATTCAACATCCCTGCGATGAAAATCTAAGTGCACTTGATTAATTTTCTATAACCGTTTGAATCTAGTAATTTCCGAATGATTTCAATTCATTAACTTGGTATTCCGATCCTTCCTTAATTTACTCGAGTCCCGTTCTTCGAGCCACTTTTAATTAGAAGTAATTACTAAGCTCACGCACTTACGTTGATTAAATGAAAGAAGCGATTATTTTTTGTTTTCTGCATTCTCCTCAAGAGCGAGAGGTCAAGATAATTCAATACTGCCGACGTTGGCTTCAAAATATCGATAAAAGTAGGAGAAAATGTCATAATATTTTTTTAAAATAAATTATCTAAAGTATCATCACGATTATGTAATTTCTAACAATGTAGAAAAAGAAATTTACACAGATCGCGAGTGGGTGTAACATCGTTATATGAATGATATGAATGACGATGCTGAACCCTGACACTGTTCTTGCTTTCGGGACACTATAGACATTAGCTGCTGTTTGTTAAACATCACTCAACTTGTCAGCGGACACTGACACAACAGTGGACAAAAACACACCCACATGAATCACGAGTCCGCCTCTTTTCTGTATCGAGCTGCACTCATGATTCCTTTTTTTTTTTTTTTTTTTTTTTTTTATTATTTTATTTTCCCTATCCCAAGACGTCGGGCGTCTTCGTTAACCCATTAACCCCACAACATCCGGTCTCTTGAATCGGCGACTTTGACCTCAGATCGTTTAAGGTTTTGTCTTGGACTCTATTATCAATGGAAGAACCCAAATATCTAAACTGGGACCACTTTTTAATTCTATTAATTAAGGAACTTGAAGAAACGTCAGGTCTATAAGAAATAAAATAATTCGAATTAATTATTCTCGTTAGCAAAATAAAATACCTCCTATCCGACCACTGCCTTTAATTTAATTGAAATTTAATTGATTGTAGAAAACATGATTTACAGGGATGAAAGTAGATAAATAATATAACAGGTCTCACAGTCCTTATGAGAAAAAAAGTAGGGTACGTAGGATAGTTTTTCTTCGCTCATAGGGTACTTTTTTTAAGCTCAACGGGTACTTTTTTAAAAATAAAAATTAGATGGTTTTTGCAATGTGAGGAAAAAAAAGAAAAAAAAAACCTGTTGTTTTGGTTTTTATGTCGATTAGTTTTACAAATACCTAAAATAATCGCAAAATATCCTAAAATTGGGATTCTTTTCAGTAGAAAAATTGATTTTAAACTAAATTTTTAAGTTTTCGACGATAAAAGTGTATTTTTAATGGAATAGTTGAATTTTCAACCAAAAAAGTGCATTTTTATTGAGATATTTTGCGTTTCAACCAAAGAAATGGATTATCAGCTAAATGTTGAAATTTTCTACGAAAAAAAGATGATTTTCAACAAAGTCCAATTTGCAACAAAAAATAGAATTGTTGAATTTTCAACCAAAAAGGGGAATTTTCAACAAAGAAAATTACAGTCAATACAGTACCTATTATCATCAAAAAAGATAAAAAGGTGATTTTTTTACATAAAAATAGGGGACAAAAAATTGAAACTAACTTGAGCCAATAAAACGAAGATACTAGAAAATTTGGCTAAAAGGAAAAAAAACCTTGACCTCCAATCCAAGTCAATAAAATTTAAATTAGGAACTTAGGAGAATTCAAAGGAATTCAAAAGGATTTAAAAGAATTCTAAAGAAATCAAAAGAACTTTAAACAAATAAAGACGGATTTAATGTAATTCAAGGTGAATTTAGTAAAACTTGAGGTAAATTCAACAAAATTTAAGGTCAATTCAAAATAGTTCTTCGTGAATTGAAGGGAATTTAACTGAATTCAAAAGGAATTTAAAAAGGTTTTGGGCGAATTTAGAAGAATTCATAAAGAATTCAAGAAAATTCCATATGAACATAAATTTAAAGAATTTAAAATGATTTTAAAAGATTTCAATTTCAAGTGATTTTAAAGAATTAATTTTTTTTTTAATCCTTAAAATTTTAAGGATTTTTTTAATAAGAGAATTTCATGATATTTTTAAAGATTTTAATTAATTTCAGACAAATTAAAGCGTTTTAGGGGATGTTGAAGAATTTAAAGAGGTTTTAAATAATTTAAAAGAATTTGAAGAGATTTCAAAAGGATTTAGAATTTAATAATTCTGAAAACATTTTTATAGGATTTCAAAGATTTCAAGAGATCTTAAGTGATTTTAAGTAGTTTCAAGAAATTTGACACAAGTTTTCAAGCAATTTAAAAAAATTTCTAGGAATTTCAAAAGGTTTTAAAGTGATTTTAAAGGATTTCAAAAGAATTCAAAAGATTTAAAAAAATTACAAGTATCAAATAAAAATGTTTTCAGCTTTAAAGATTGAATTTCCTATTATTTTAATTATCCGGAAAAGTTATGCTAATCCGGAAATGACCCGGAATTATTCTATAATATCAATTGTCAATAATTTTTCAGATTCAAATGTATCAAATGAACAAATGTGAAAAGGTGACAAATCCCCAGAATAGGTGAAATAAGTGAAAAAATTCAAAATAGGTGAAAAAAGGTGAATAGGAGACGACCTATTACTACTGAAATAAAGTTTCACCCTAAAAAGTGAATTTTTAACGAAATATTTGGTTTTCAACCCAAAAGATAATGTAGTTGAATTTTCAACCAAATAAATGGGGTAAATGGGAATTTTCTTGAAAACAGGAGAAAAAAAAAAGGAATCCTTAAAAAAGGCGAAAACAAGGGAATGGGTAAAAGACTGTGAAGTCTGCAATCTGTCGATTTTGTGAAAATTTAAAGAAAATTTTACACTATTGACTAAAAATAGGATAGTTTAGGGACGAAATCTTGAAAATGGGGAACATTAAGGACCTCAGCTGAATATAGAGTCATTAGAGGATATAGGGACCGGTCTGTAAGGCCTGCTAAAGAAATAGTTCCTGAACTATCAAGGATTAAAGCTTGAACGGCCATGCGGCTTGAGCGTTCGAGCGCGCTCGGCCACCGCTCACGTTCGGCACGCGTCAAACTTTAAATCCCGACATCTCGCAAACTAAAGCCATGTTTTATAAACAAAAAAATACGTATCTTGCGAATTTCGATGCAATTTCCTATTCCTCAAGTCTCATTGAAATCGGGTTCTAAAAATAATTCTCTTTCTTAAATTTTCATAGAAAAACGAAAAAAATAAAATAAAAATAAGGAAAAGGAACTAAACAACATAATTTGTTAAAATTCAACTCAGCAATTCTGAAGAATATATTTCACCGGCTGTCAGATTGTTGCATAAAAATCTCATCAGACTATAAAATCAAAATCCTCCAAGATCGCGAGTATGAAAAAGTTTCCCCCAGTTTGCTAATCGAGTCTGAGACACGTGGCAGACTCTCTTTGAACGTGGTGCGAATCATTTTCTCTTAAGCTCGACATCCTCAGTACTCAAGGGAATGCGTGATCTTCCTAAGGGATATTATCGGTACGTGGCTATTTTTTATCCGTGCAAGGGTGAACTAGAGAGAAATCGTTCCTGCCGCGCACGTTGATTAGTTCTGTTGCGATATCTCTCGCTCTCTTCTCTCACTGCCTTCGCAATCCCAGGGGTAAAAGGGGATCGAGATACCCCCATTCCCCGACCCTAAAACCCTGGTAAATAACCCTAGACCGTAAGTTAATGTCGCTGCTGGCTACAGCCAACCATCAAGATATCCAAACCAAATACCTGCCCTTTCAATTCGATTTTCTTCCCTTTTTTTGATTTATGAACTAAATCTCACAAAGCACGAGGCGCAAAAATTTTAAAATTGATTTTTAGAATTATTTAAAGAGTCTCAGATTGTAGATGTCGAGATTTTCGACTACAGCGATATAGGTTCAATTTAATTTCTCGAAGGAATTTAATTTAATTCTGGTAAATCAAATTTCTAGTTTCTACTCGCACCTTTTCCAATTTTATAACTTTTCCTGCTTTACAATTTGAGGCGGATAGAATCCAATTAGACGCTGTAATTTATATGAAAGACTAAAATGCAATTTCCTTTATCAGAATTCCTATTCTTGTAATTTTTAAATAAATATTAAGACTGGATTGTAGCGTTGAAAATTTCAAATAACTCTGTATCTAAAATTGTACATGCACTGTGGGTTATTTCAATTTTAAATTTATCTTCCGTCGAATTTCTCGTTTCTTAATAAAGAAAGCCCGATACCTTATTCACTATTGGCTTTCACAATGAGTGGATTGTAATTCTCTCTACCAACAGTTTTTATCATTATTGCTCTATGCAGAGTCTCGCGTTTCAAAGAATTGATAAAAATATTACTTTAATGATAAGAGTGTATTGTGCAAAGAGTCAGAACTCGATCCTCGACTTTTTTCCAAGTCTGGAATCGAGGACAGTGATAAGATGGCACAAAGGTAACAAAAGAAACCTTCAGATCGAATGAAATTTATTGCGCGGATTTAAAGCCCTTTAAGTTCACAGGGTGGCCTCTCAAATTTCAGGAAAAAATTCTCGGTTTCCCCGGTATAAATTGTATTATTTTCTTTCCGGTTAAATTCCAAACCTTTGTAATAATAATTATTCAATATTGAGTTACTACGTAGATTATGAAAAGGATTAAAGATTTTAGAGCTTCAATTTAAAATATATAATGTAAATTATTGTAAAATTGATGGGACGACTGAAAATTCCCGAAAAATAAAATTCCCGACACTAAATAATTTCCGACAATGAAAAATTCCCGAAAAAAATTATTTTAATAATTAAATAATTTAAATAATAATTTAAACTAATAAAAAAATTTTTTTTAATTATTCTGTACTTTAAAAATATTTTTCAAACATATTTAGATATATTTTCGGGAATTTTCCAGTGTCAGAAAATTTTTATTTCGGAAATTTTGTAAACCTTCGAGAATTTTCTAGTGTCGAGAATTTTATATTTTCGACAATTATATAATGCCAGGAATTTAATTTTTCGGTAATTATTTATTCGGGAATTTTACAGTGTCGAGAAATTTATTTTTCGTAAACAAATTATAATTTATTCTGTTCATTATTAGCTATTAATAACATAAATTTAATTTATACAATTACTAACTTAAATATCTAAAAAGGAACTTTTCATTTTCAAATCTAAAAGTATTAACTTTTAATTCTCTATTAAACCCCTTTAAACCGCTTCAAAGCATTTGAAATATTTATAAATTCTTTGGAATCCTCGGAAATTTCGTGAAATCTCTAGAATTTTCAATTCCAATAAACCTTCAACGATTCGTTTAAAACTCGAGTCATTTTGGATTCTTGTAAAATCCCACAAAATATTTAGAAGTCCTTTTAAATCTTTGAATATTTAAAATTCGAGTAATAAAGCCTTTTTGAATTAAAAAATATCCTAGTTTTTGAAAAAATCCCCAACTTTTACCTGTTACTCAAAATTCAATTTTAATTACCGATTTTTCCGATCAGTGACCACCCTGGTTCTTTAAATCCAATGAAATAAAATAATAAAATTATACAATAAAATTATTGCTTACCCAAACATTGGTAGGTATTCCAGATTTTGAGAAGGGCTTACCTGAAACATAAAAAATGGAATTCTTTTAATAAAGATTAATAGGCAATGCTTTCGGAAGAGCTCATAAAAAAGAAGTCAGGTTACGGAAAAAAATGCTTGTTCTCCGAGTGAATTGTTGGGCAGAGAATGGGGAAAGGGGAATCCTCTAACTCTAACCGTGCATCAGAGCAGTAACATTAGATTACCCATCCCCAGCGTCTGGACTTTTCTTTCTTTGTCGCTTTGTGGCCAAGGAAAGGGAAAACAATCTTTGGTGGAAAACAGCGTAGCGCCTTGGAATAATTTATCGGGGGTGAGCCGAAGTTGGCTAGAGAGCAACCAAGGGCTAAAACACCCCCTTATCTATCACTCGCCAGCCCCTTTTCCAAGGATCTATAGGACGCATCCGAGTGACCCTACCTGCATTGGATGGGAGAGAAATGGGAATTACAACTTACTTGGAGAACTTGCGGGCTGTTTCTGAGAATTATGTTCGCGTTTCTAAGTTATGGTTGTGCTAAGAACCTAAGCCTATTATCGTAAGCTAGCGGACATAAGGATTCGGAATGTTGGCTATAACTTCCCTAAAGAAATCTATTATTAATGGAGTGTGCATTATTATAATAATAATAAAAAAAAAATCCAAAAAATTGTTCATCAGAATAAATAATTTTTATATATGTACATATCCACCCTAGGGTGGTCCAATAATGCATGGCAAAAATTTTTTTCATGCTAATTCCCAATTTAATTCCAAATCCGAAAAAAGAAAATCCCTATTTATTTTTTAAATTTTGATTTTAATGTGTGCCGGTTTTGACTTGAATTTTCCCATGTAAACTGCATGGGGAAAAATCACTTTTTGGATTTTTTGGAATAATTTTGCAGGGTTTGGGAAAATGTTAAGGGAAAGTAGAGAGACTTGTTGAGAACTATCCAACGAGGAATTTCATGTATCGGATATATGGGTTTGACACCCCTGACACATCCCCATGGTGCCTTCAAAACTACCCTTAAAACTAAAAATGTCAATTCTTCATGAAATCGATACTTTTGAATACTTTATTCTCGTTTTCTTTTTTCTAAAAATTATTCCCATGGGTCTAATAGAATACTTATTAACACTAGTTAATTAATTTTTAATTATTTAAACATATTCCATTTGTTTAAATCATTTTTTTTCTCGAAAATTCATTTTTCTTTTAAATAAAAAATATTCCTGTTGGTCTAGTGAAGTATTTATTAACATTCTTTTTTTTTATTAAAGATTATTACTATTTGTCCAGTAGAATATTTATCAACATTGTTTAAAACATGTTTTTTTCTAAAAATTCGTCGGACTGGCAGTTTGTTATCATTAAGTAACATTTTTTTGTAAAAAAACATTGTTTACAAAAATGGATTCTTTTTAAACAATTGACAATTAATTAAATAATGTTTAAAATATTCAACTAGACCAATAGTAATAATTCTTATTGAAAAAAAAAAAAAAAAAACGAATTTTCGAGAAAAAAAAATGATTTAAACAAATGAGATTTGTTTAAACAATTAAAATTAATTAAAAAATGTTGATAAATGTTTCACTAGACAAATAGTAATAATCTCCAAAAAGTGATTTCTGCCCATGCAATTTACATGGAAAACTTCAAGTCGAAACCTGCATGTGTTAAAATTAAAATTTAAAAAAAAAATAGGGAAATTCTTTTTTTTCGGATTTTTATTTAGAAAATTTTTTAAAAATATATTTAAAACCCTTAAAATACGTCGGAATTATTTACAATCACTTAAAAATCTCTTCAAGTTCTCCTTGAAATTCTTTCAAATCACTTAAAATCTCTTGAAATTCTTTAAAATCCTTC
>JAUESH010000036.1:1298248-1308371 GCA_032275165.1 Synergus magnus
TCAAAGTCGTTCTAATTTAAGTACATTCAATTTCAATTCCTTACGAGTTGAAATTATTTAACTTTCAATGTTTTTAAGAGAAAATAGTTAAATCTGAGGTACTTTTAAATTTGAAATTGAGTTTTTAAAAAAAAAATTTTATCTTTGAAACAAGCTGGATCGAATAAGGGCACATAAAACATTAATAAATTATTTCGAATTAATTTAAATTAATTTTATTTGTATGACGAGAAAATGAATTTTTACATTTCCTTTAATATTGTTGTGAGTTTTTCGCGGATTTCATAAAATCAATTATTATTTATAGTTGGTTTTTGAGGATAACTTTTTTTGTCTCAGGAATCTACAAAACATGATAATTAATTCTTGTTTAAAAAAAGTTTATACTCATTCTTGAAGTACTCTTTTAAAAATGTATTATTAATATTTTTTAATTTTTCAGATCTGATGCAATCTAATGACGGGGGGATCAGAAGAAAAAGTGGCCCCTGCAATGTCCATGGTCTTCGGAGCAGTCTATAGAAGAGGAAGGATCTCTAGGGACCGGCCTAAAGACATCATGCTGCCATCGTTACGACGTGGGACAGTGGTAAGGGTAAGTCAAATTTTAAATTCCTCCTGTTTCCAATCATGCCAGGGATGAATGGTCCGAACTGGCACGGAAACAGGTTGTATTTATATTTAAAAATCTCACAGTGACAGCTAATTAAACTTAATTGTTTAATTAGAAAGTGGATATTCGTCATTTTTGCATTTTTGTTAGCTTAGGAATCGTCCTTTCTTGGTTCGCGAGAAAACCACTTTTTTATAATTTCAGTTAATTTATTTTGAGGATTAATCACAGTTAATGTCATCACAATGCCTGTACAATTTCTTTTTTAAATCCGAGAAAGGAACGGAAAAACTGTGTGTCGAAGAAGGCCGAGCATGTTTTTTTGTAATCTTAGTTAATTTCTTCTTCTATGCACAGAATCCGGAAGATTCATTTTTGAATTTCATATTGTTCATCACTTCTATTTGCATATTTTATTAGTATTTTTTTGAACTTTAGTTTTATTTGAAAGATTTTAATTTGCTTTAGTTTTTAATCTATTTTAAAGTGAAGTTTTTTATTTTCATATCATCTGACGAATTTTAATCTTAATTCGAGTTTTTAATTCAATTTGAAATCAACTTATAATTTGAAATTAAATGAGGAAATATAATAGAATCATGATTTTATTTAAAAATTACGCAAATTTAGATTAGGATGTCTGTATAATTATTAATATATCTATTTTTTCGCGTACACCGTTTTATTTCAGTTTAGATATGTCGCAAAAGCTAAAGTGTATCTTTATGTATTTGTAGATTTTGCTTAAAATGAGTAACTTATTATTAAAAAGATATAATTTTACAAGATTTTGGATTCATATACATATTATATTGGAAAATCAAGTCAACTTCCAGTACTTGGATAAACTTATTGTTGCCAAACAATTTGTGATTTTGAATTCGGTTATTGATTAATTTAGCATTTAAAATAGCACTCAATCTACTCATCCATATTCCTCGTATCATTAGTAAAATGAAAGGGGAACGGAGTATTTCCAATTCATTTAAAGAATGAAATGGGAATTTAGAGTTGAGTATTTGTAATTAAAAATAGAGAATTGAAAATAAAAATCAAATTCGAACCACTTTTTGTTTGGCCAGCTGCCTCAGATTATTGATTATTATTATTATTATTATTATTATTATTATTATTATTGATTATTAGCAATATTTATATTTACAATAAAAAAAAAATAGTTCAGCATCGAAAGCTTATAGTTTTTAGTCCGGAAAACCTGGGAAATAATTAAAAATTTGGTTACAGAGATTCGCAACACTCTGAAAAAATAAAATTGACAGTTTTTAAAAATTAAAAAAACGGTGTACGATTTCAGGTTTTTTTTTTGTTTTATTTGTATGTATGAGTGTGAAAAATGCCCTAACTTGGCTCATAAGTTCAGGTGCAGGGTACGTTCCGGGACGTACCCCTAGGTTAGGATTTTTCGCACCTGGGCAGAGAGGATGAGAACCGTGGAGTGGGTGTGTTGGAATGAATCTGTTTTTTCATTTAGATATAGCTAGGAAGGCAGGTAATTTATTCTGGTGTGAATCTTTATGCTTATAGGTAGGTAGCATTGGGATTTAATATCTTTGAATTTACGTGAAGATATTTTTTCCTATGATTTTTGGTAAAATCGTTTTACCAATTATCTTTGTTAATATCGCGGAATGTGCTCGAGTTGAAAGTCTGGGGAATATTTTATATACGCGATTGATAGAACTCGAGCACAAATCGAATTCGTAGGCGGCAATTGCCAGAAGAAAGAAGAGGCTATATGCCGAAGAGCCCCAAACATGAAGAGGGGAACTTCTATTAAAAGCCATTTATTTTCGAATCAATGGTTTTTGATAGCTCTTATCCACGTCACTGTGTTGATTTTTCTCATTATACATTTTTATATTTTCTATGTAATATAATTGAATGTGTTTTAAATTTTTGTAAATGGAAATGCACAAAATGTGTGGTACTTTCTTTTATCTGTTTTTGCACCCCTTAATAGTTAGAAATAATATAGTATAAATTAAAATAATAATATTAGTGTTATATTTATAATTTAAGTAATATTTATTAATAGAAGTAATCGGAAGTATGAAGTAATAATAATTTAAAGAAATAAGTCATTTTCTTAAAGATTTTATGTTAAAATTTATTTTTATTGTCAATATCACGTGATAAACTGCTTTTTAACCCCCCTCCCCCCAAGAGTATCACATATTTTGTGGATGAACCTTCAATGAATTTTTAAAAATGCTAAGTTGTTTCAGAATTGTTTGAGGAGGATTTCCGTTAACGTGTTTGGAGAAGTCCAAAAGGACTAAAAGGTGTGTTTGATATTAATTATTTATTCCAGTAGCATTTTTGCATTCTCGTCAATAAAAAGATATTAGTTTTTGTGAAAACGTTTACAATGGAAAAAAAATGGTTTTTACGACGGTGTCTCTATTTTTACAGAAGTTTATAAATTTGATAAAATTTAAAAAAAAATCAAAAATTAATATTTCCTACCAAACAACGCGACACGGGTCGATTTTTTCTTCTAGTTTCTATTAGCTTCCTAAACAAAAAACTTTAAAATCGCCTAACTTTTTCGTGAGGCGAAATAGATTATTGCATTTGCAAAAATATTATTATTATTTATTCGTAAAAAAATGTTTAATGAACCAGATCTACGACTTTCAAGATAACTAATTGTAAGAACTCAAAAAAATGTCGAAGTGATGTAGAATGAAATATTAATGTCGACTACAAGGCGTATTTTATTCATGTCGAATGTAATAAATAGCAAACGACTTTGAAAAAGAGCGGCGCGCAAGAGAAGTCTCATAAACGTTTCTCCTTCGTCCTACGCGAGAGCCCTCACAGTAAACCTTCAAGATTTACTGATCGCTTGTTGTCATACGCGTCCCGGCTATTTTAGATTTCAAGAGGAAATTTAAAATTTACAATATGTCGCAATTAGACACGAAACAGTTTTTATTTCTTGTTTGTATCGTCAAAATGTCAGTTTGAAGAATGTCGTGATTTTTCAAAATTATAGGAGTTTAATTTTATGAAATATTGTGAAATTGGGTAAACACCCAATTAGTAAAAAGTATACCGGAAAATAATATTTAAAAATGCCCTGTAATAAATTAATTTTATTATTTAAAGAAATCGAGATCATCTAAAATTAATGTTATTTTAAATTATTAATAAAATATTCTGTGAATTAAAACGCTGGACAGAGAGATATTATCCATAACTAGGCTAATGCGCATTAAATTCTCCATTATGGGTTGACTAAATTGAATAATAGTTGAATAATTGAAGATGATCTTGAAGTCGATACACAAGAGATATTATTTCACATCCTCTTCTGACTATTCAGGGTTTAATGAATTATAAATTTGAAGCTTAAATTTTGCCATCAGCTTTATGAATGGAAATTAGGTTTCATTGAGTATCTGCCACTTTCTAGCGATTCAAAATATCCCTGCTTTTCAGTAATTCACCAACTCTGGAATTATAATGGAAATGCTCCACATCACAAGTTTCATATTTTATGATAAAACTTCATTATTTCGCTAAACAAAAAGCTTTTTGCAAAATCCACATTAATTCATCACCGTTTTTACAATCATGTGAAATTTATTCAAACTTCTTGATTTCCCAGAAATCAGTCGAACTTTTTTGTAAACCCTCAAAATTGATATCTTTTCCATCCTCTGAAATCAACCCTAAAATCTATTTAAATAACTTGAAATAATTTTCATTTGGAATCCCTTGACATTTTTTTGTAATACTTCAAACCCATTCAAATCTTCTGAAGTCTTATTTACTTTCTCCGATTTCTCAAAATCACCGAAAATCACATAAAATCTGACAAAAGTTAAAATCCAAGGATTTTTATATAATATAATAGGGTGTCTACTATGCGGGAATTTAAGGAAATCCGGAAATATTCCGGGAATTAACTCTGTCCCACGATGAAATTTACAGGACATGTAAAGAACATATAGAACTTTATTTGGCAAAAAAATGAAAAAAATGAAAAATGAACTTTTTTCAAAAAAGTGATTTTTGTTTTTTGAGTTTACAAAAAAGTCGAAATTTTTTTTTTTTTTTTGAGTTTTTTTTTATAGACTTGGATGGGGGTCGCCGTAATAAATGGAAAAACACAAATGGAAAATATGACAAGGGCGGATCCAGAAACTGAATTTGGGGGGGGGGGGGGGTTCGAAAAGTTATGAAAGGGCTACTTTATAATAGCTGCGTGCATGGTCAAAAACATGAGTTAAACTTGCAATTCAAGAACCTTTGGGGGGGGGGGCGATGGCCACTATCGCGAGTTTGTGGAAGTAATTTTTTGAGAAACTGTTTAAACAATTTTTTGTTAATTTGCCCCTGTTATTTCGAAAATTCTTAGAAATTCTGTAAAATGTCTCACAAATCTTTAAATTCTTCTGAATTTTTTTGAAATTCCTTCAACTTCTTTAAAATTTTAAAATCATTAAAAATCTTTCGAAATTTCTCGAAATTTGCTAAAATCGAATGAAATCTCTTCAAATCCTTTAAATTTTCTAAAATCCCTTAAAATCTTCTAAACATTCTTAAGATTTTTGCATTTTTTTAAATCTCTTGAAATCTCTTGGAATCCCTTCAAATTAATTCAAATATTTTTAAATAACTTTTAAATAACTCACTTGACATTCTTTAAAATCACTAAAAATGCCTAAAAATCTTATGAAATCTCTTGAAAAGCCTAAAACCTTTTTCAATTTTTTAAAAATTCCTCAAAATTCCTTAAAATTTTAAAATCCGACTAAGTTTTAAAATCCCGTAAAATCTTTTGTAATTCTTTAAAATCACTTAAAATCTCTTCGAATTCTCTTAAAATTCCTTAAAATCCTTTAATTCATTTTGACTCACTTGCAATTCTTTAACCCTTTAAGGACCAAGCCTAGAATCCATTGAATAAAAATTATGAAAAAATTCAGAAATAATGTATGACCATTTTCTGATCGATTTTTGCAATAAAAACTTTTTTTCATTGTTTTAATTTTCTCGGTTTCTATTCAGTATACAATAATTTACAAGATGCGGAATGATCCACTTTGATCTAATCCACTCTAATCTAATCCATTTTGCGGAATTCTAAGCTTGTTACAAGAATATCAAGAAAATCGAAAATCGTGAATATTTCTGAGCTGTAAAATTGGTCCTTAAAGGGTTAAAATCATTAAAATGTCTCGAAATTTTATGAAATCTCTTGAAAATCTTAAAACTCTTTTAAATTCTTCAAAAATTTCTTGAAATTACTTTAAATCACTTAAAGTATCTTGAAATCCTTTAAATCTCTTTAAATCCCTGATTAAAAATATCTTGAAATCTTACGAAAATCCTGAAACTCTTTTGAAACCTATTTCTCACCTATTTTTATTAAAAAATTTTTAAATATAGTTTCTAAAGAAATTTTAATATTGCAATGGAGAAAATTACACATGTCGCAACCCACTATGCATTGTATAATAATTCTATCGTAAGAAGAACCTTACATTTATAAGCGGGAAAAATGCGTCAATTATCCGAGAATTAAAAGTTTCGTCATATACATTTCACAGTAGAAACGTATTCGCATAATGAATTATAATTATGAAGCATATGTTGGGTAGCATTTATTCTCTTTTAAAGAAGATTGGCGCACATTTGTGTGCAATTTTCGAATGTTCGCTTTTCGAGAAGCAGAGCGCAATAATAACGAGACCTAACGTTTTCTGTGGAAAGTAATAAACCGAGATCTGTCATGACGAGGAAAGGTCGCGAAGTTACGTACGTCTTCAAACAAAGAACCTCTCACGCATACAAACACCTAAATACACACAAAAACAATTTTCCTTGTACGTGGCACTCGTAAACGAAGAAATTCCTTCTCGTAGTTTTCCCCTGCATTTCCCACGGGATTCCATGTGCTACCGCCTCTCGTCTATAAGTCCGTTTCTTCGCAAACGGTGTTCATACTCGAGCACACGTGTGTATTTGTGCGGAAACTAACGTCGACAGGAAAGAAATGGTACTGCGGAATAAAATTCGTATATGGCATTTCCTCAATTTGTAAGTCGAAAGCTCATCGAAAGTGTAGCTAAAATTCGTTTTGAGAGACTTAACAAGTAATTGTTATCAGACTGTATATACTACCCATAAAACTTCTCCAATTAAAAATTCGAAACTTGAAGAAACAGGTAACTAGAAACTCTCCTTACCGCAATTAACTTCAGCATACATCTTCTGATGTAGCAGAAATCTACTACAGTTTGAACTTTCTTGAAATGCATTGCATTGTTAGTGTTCCAAATCTAAGGAAATTCGCGTCGTAGATATAGATTTTGAGGCTCTAGTTTTGTGGAGATGAAACATGGGGTATGGAATATGAAATAGGTGGCAACGAGCACGCAAGAGAGTCTGTTTACTTCAACTTCGGAGGCTGTCTCACATTCTCCAAGTTTCGGATATCTACGTTGGGAATTCGTAACTTATGGATACAAGACGAAACACATTTCGTCTTAGTCTTCGCCATCTTGGTGGAAATTCTATCATTGACTTTGCTAATTCATCCTGAAAGTTATGAAACTTCTTAGTGTCTATTAGAGTTTCAGCTAGTATAAAGGAATGAATAATGGTGTGATGTGCAATCTGGTCTTCTGAGTCCATTTTCGGTCGAAGCAAAGGTGAAAAAGAGATCAGTATCAAAGCTGATAGTGACCCTTATTAGCTTTAACATCATCATTAGGATTGCTTTTAGAATTATAATTAGGATCAGAGTTATGATCAACATTATGATTGCTACTAAAATTAAAAGCAGCATGTGTTACATCATCTGTATTAGTGTTAATGTTTCATGCAACATCATTTCTTTGAGTACAAAGATCAGCTTTGGCAACTGCTTACAGATTATTAACATGATTACTGTTGAAACATTAAATATCAGAATCTGCTAAAACAACCATCTTTATTAGTAAAGATGTTTGCTGTCACATTAACACGTGTTTCGGCATAATAATCAGAATTAGGTTAGAGATCAACATTATGACTGCTACTAAAATTAAAAGCAGTATGTGTTGCAACATCCTCTGCATTAGTATTAATGTTTACTGCAACACTATCACATCTTTCGGTTTAAAAATCCTCATCTTTAGCATCTGTTTGTAGATCAATAGTATAATTACTATCAAAACAAATATCAACATCTGATACAACATTATCTATATTAGTACTAGTGTTTGCAGTTTCAGCTTATAGATCAACATCATGATTACTGTTAAAATTAAAAGCAGCATGATCAGTTTCAGCATCAAATCATCAGAATAAGAATCATTGTCGGAAACCTATGAGCATAAATAATAATAATAATAATAATAATAATAATAATAATAATAATAATCACATAATAACATTCACTTCAGTAAGTTCACTTCTTCAGTAGTAAATTACCATCTAGTACTGTATATTGTCATCCTACCTGTTCAATCTTGATGATGTCCACCGTCTGTCACGTGCGGAGGTCATGCGGCATATTTCCCTCCCTTTTTCCTGGAAGGGATCCGTCAAACAAAAATTAAAACCATGCCCTTGTCATCCAGTAGTAACACGTTCCGAAGACAATAGCACGTCACGATCAATGGCCAGCAGCAGTTTCTAATCGCAATCTCTTATCAACTTTAACTCCACTTAAACGTCATTAAGGTCCAGAGATCTGCTAACCCTAACTTTCGCTCCTTATCTTGATTATTGATTTTAAATTGATAGTGGCACTACTATGCTAATTAGCACGTGGTATCACTCCCATTTCTCGGCTCCACATCGAGGCGCATTCCTACGATATATGCGTTAATTGCCACTAATTACCCACATTAATTAGGTCTTTAATTGAAACATGCGGGCGTCAAAACACGGATGATGTTCACTTGGAATTCACGTGTTGGAGACTTTGGAAGACTTTGGATAGTTGAAGTTATAGTAATCTTTCTATAGTAATTCTTTTGCAGTAGATTTTTTTGTCGATTTTTTCCCAGGAATTCTAGGAATCTGATATCCTCTAAAGGGACATCTTTGCGATTTAGAGTGGTTCTAGTATCTCGAAAGGGATCTAAAGAAAGGGGGAAGGTAATGTCCCTCGAACAAGGATCTCTCCATTTAGTGGTGACTGAATCTTCTTTGAGGATGTAGTTTTAGATAAAGCTGTTGATAAAGATGTCGATAAAGATCCTATAATGGCGTCCTTTCACCGGAGAAATTGGGGTCTAGTATCGGGTGATGATCTAATTCACTTTCGACTGATAGACTTGATTTTTGGCTATGCTGGCTAGAGTCCACATTTGGAGCTTCAGATTACTATCTTATCAAAGCCTTCTTATCAAAACAATCTTATCAAAGCACGATCTGATAGCATCAGATCTTCGGCATCATCATTGCCATCATCTTTGCCATCATCATCACCATTATTATCTTGGCTTCTAAACTGAAATTCTCAGAGTTTCTGCAACCCCCTGAAGGTAAATGACCTACAGATCTAGAACTCGAATCTGATTGAACTGACGTTGGATGGCTTTGAATGATAGCACTTAGAATGACGAGTCAAAAATGAATGATGGATTGAACACGTTTTTTCGCGCTTTTCCACTGGGGATGAAAGAGAACACCCTGCAACGAAACGGGTTCTCGGAACGACTGAGGCTTGGTCCTCACGGAGAGGAGCTACCCCGCGAGCGGATGGAGAAAGAGCGACAGGAAGAGAGAAAGGATCACGAGAGGCGCAGTCGCGAATTCCAAAGCTGGTACAACGACATTAATTATGTCCTTTTACCGGATGCAGATGACTAGGTGAACCTCCGAAGAATTGTCAGCGCCCAAAAATCCGAGATAGGTAGACCCCTGATTCTATAGTCTTGTTTCATGAGAGGAAAATGGTACTTTCCATCAACCACTCTCGACCCTTGTCCTCCGGTGATGCTCACCCCTTCGCGAAATAATGGCCAGATAATCCGTTATAGAGAGATAGAAGGGGATGGCACTAAAAGGTTCTCAGCTGATCGCTGGACCAGAGATGTTAAATATGATGTGGCAGGAGCTTTTGCTGGATTTAAAACGCTTTTGAAGTTGATTGGAAACTCGCTCGGGAAGGGTAGATTTTTTAAATGTTGTTGTTATGTGTTTCGGATCTTCAAGTTCACAAAGCTTGATTTTTCAAAGTGCTTTCAGTGTTGCAACAAAGACCATATCGGACAGTGAAATAAAACAATAATAGACGCGAGTTTTGGAATTTATATTACTAGCAAACCAACACGCGCGCTACGCGCACGATTATTTGTTTTACTTCTTACAACTTGAAGTCATTCAAAAACAAATGAAATTTTGCTGATTCAAATTTAGAGAGCAGGTTTGAAACAACAATGTATGCAAGATTTTAGGCACATTACGTTACATCACTTTTTTTAGAGAGGAATTTTAAGACGTTTCTAGGAATTTTAAGGGATTTTGACAATTTTCAAGTGA
>JAUESH010000036.1:1374782-1386017 GCA_032275165.1 Synergus magnus
TCTGAAATGAAATACACTCAACTCTGGGTTTAATCGATTCAGATATTAACTTATTAAATACTTACAGGGAAATCATCAGACATTCTCCTTCGACAAAAACGAGTAATTAGTTACTTACCCGATGAAGACAAAATAGTGCCTATATATGATGCTCCTTACATGGTGATTCTTAAACATAACAATCGTATTAGTTGCGCAGGCAGTATTCTATCGCATCACGTTGTCATCACCATTGCATCATGTGTTTCTTATGAA
This sequence comes from Synergus magnus, assembly GCA_032275165.1. Classification (NCBI taxonomy): domain Eukaryota; kingdom Metazoa; phylum Arthropoda; class Insecta; order Hymenoptera; family Cynipidae; genus Synergus; species Synergus magnus. Next base: position 1,375,038 of record JAUESH010000036.1, read on the forward strand.
AGATCACAGTACCACATTGTCAGTAGATCAACTCGTTCAGATCTTGGTATCCTTCATAACATAATAGACATTAATAGACACTATGGTAGGCACCTAGGCAGATCTTTGGATGGTATTGCCTTGCTCACAGTTGATCCTCCTTTCGAATATGGAAGCCACACTAAAAACATAGAACTGCATTCAGGACCTTTGCTAGCAGGTACACTTGGTACTATTTATGGTTGGGGTTTCAACTGCAGATCTATTGCGTAAGTTATCCACTGTATGCGTATGAAATATATTGAACATAATATTATATATTTCATGCCTCACTATAACTGTCTTCTCCCCGATTTCTGTAGTGGAACCGAGCGTGGAACGCGTCATACTAAACATCTACGATCAATCGAAGTACCGATAATGGCGCATCAGGCGTGTGTGAATATATATCGACCTCATAATATTACGATTTCCGATAAAGATATTTGCACATATCACTCACAGAGACACTGTGGTCATAATGATGGAGGTGCACCTTTAGTTGTTGACGGTGAGTTGGCTGGGCTTCACCTTTGGACTGGACCAGAAAAGAGTCAAGTTAATCCTCAATATCCTGACGTTTTTGCAGTCTTGCAACATTCTGAATACAATCAATGGATCAGGACATGGATAAACCATGTTGAAGCACTGTACCTATGAAACCACCATTAGTAATGCAACACTTAGTTTAGTAATGTATGTATTTTGATGAATATAAATCTATTCAACAACACAGAATAAAAATCTCATTACGTGCTTCGCCCCGTGCAGAATTTGTCAAATTGTGGACCCGATCGGGTATCGCGTTTCATTTTGAGTCTGGCCCCATCTAGATATCCCGACTTGGCCGAAATTCTGCCCGATCGGGCCCCGATCAGATCTATATTGGAATTTCTTTAGGGGACTCGCAAGTTTGAGTGCGCTTGGGGCGTTCTCTCGTTTCGCGCTCTTTATTATACATTCTTCATGTGCAAATTAACAAATTTGTTTTTTATTTCAAATGAAAATAGTAATATATTTACTTTAGGTTTTATCGACCTTAAGGTACACATTCTCGTCTGGACACCGCGCTTTGCGCTCGAAATTTGATTTAAGAATTATATAAATTTCGCGCTTTTTCATTTTTTTTCATATCTCGAGTTATTTGGCTCAAAATTTGAATTTTTGATTTTTCAAGAAAATTGAAAAAGTTGTTATGGCTATCTTGTAGGGCGTTAAAAAAGCAACGTTTTTCTTTTCTTGACTTTGTCTTAAATATCGTACGTTCTTTGGCCTAAAATTGTCATTTTCGTTTTTTTTTTTTTTTAATTCTCGAAATGTTATAAGTCGGATAATTTTTTACATTCTCATTACATCATTACAATTATTTGTATAAAAATTAAGGTCCCTCTTTTTTTTTTTTTGTTAAATGTCCACGTTTTGTAACCCCTGAACCCGAAAAACATGTTTTTAAGAATTTGTCTGTATGTCAGTGTGTCTGTCTGTAGAGTTTTAGTTTGTTAGCACGATAACTTTCGAAAGAATTACCAGATTGTATTGGCCTTTGGCATACTCTTTTAGTGTCCCAAAATGAAGATCATTTTCGTTAGCTAGCTATTTTGGATAAAAATTAAATAAGTTAGAGCATTTTGAAAATTTTTGAGACCACCTTTTTAATATTATTTAAGAAATAAATATACGCACCGCCTTACAGTTCGTCAGTGACGCTTAAAACGTCAAAATTGACTTGCACATGTATTTGGAAAAAGTGAGAATCAAAAAGTGGAAAACCAAAAAGTGAAAGTGGAAGTGAAATGTTACATAATCGCTGCCCTGTAAAAAAAATTTCGGCAAGGTGAGAATCCATTGATTTTAATCCAATATTTTGAATTGTAAAAGTCAAATTGGCCATTTTGAAATTTTACCTTGCAATAGACTACGATTGACTAATAATGCACAATAAAATTATTACTTTGAACAGATTATCATTGGAATCAATTAAGTGGTAACGCTTGTGAATTACACAGGTTTTACCAAGATTTCGCATTCAAAGTTTTCAATCCGAATTGTACTCAACCGATTTCAGTGTAATCATGCTCCATAGTTTATACGTTATTTACAGAGATTAATTAAAATTACGAAAGGTTCTGTAAAATATCCAAGTTATATTGTGGAGTTTAGTCTGTCATAGAATTTTCGACATTCAAGTGTTTTTCTATTGTTCGGCATAGTCTTTGCTTACGAAACCATTTATATATTCTGATTTGCTTTAATGAGTCAACAGGCAATAAACATTGCAAACAAATGTACAATATAAAAGATATACTCTATACAAAAACACCAATTTGATCTCGGTTTCAATCCAATCATTTAAGAAGCCATAATTTCATCATCTGTGCCGTAATATATCTGAAAAAATGTATTTAAATCTTTTAATTCTATGTGGAATCTTGCTCCAAGTAATTATTGGGAACTTCGCAGATCAGGAGATCAGTAAGTAAACTGATATTCTTTATAAATATCTGAAATTAAATACACTCAACTCTGGGTTTAATCGATTTAGACATGAATTTATCAAATTCTTACAGGGAAATCATCGGACATTGTCGTTCGACAAAAACGAGTAATTAGTCGTATACCGAGTGAAGACAGAAAATTGGGTGTACACGAAGCTCCTTACATTGTGCAAATTAAACATAACTCTCATATTACTTGCGTAGGCAGTATTCTATCGCATCACATTGTCATTACCATTACTTTATGTGTTCGTCATGAAGAATCGCAGTATCTCGTCTCTACATCAACACGTTTAGATTATTATCGTAGCAATCATAACGTAACAGATATTAAAAAATACTATGGTATACATCCAGGCAGAAGTTTGGATGGTATTGCCTTGCTCACGGTTGTTCCACCTTTCGCGTATGGACCATACGTTAACAACATAGAACTGCATTCAGGACCTTTGCTACCAGATACACTTGGTACTGTTTATGGTTGGGGTTTCGACTGCAGAATTAATGAGTAAGTTATCCACAATATTTATATTAAATATATTGAACATAATATTGTACATGTCATGCCTCACTGTAACTAAAAATTTGTCTTCTCCCCGATTTCAGTCGTGGGACGAACTTTCCTAGAAATCTACGATCAATCGAAGTAGCGATAATGCGGCATCGGCAATGTGTGGATATATACCGACCTCATAATATTGTGATTTCCGAAAAAGATATTTGCACATTTGATCCACAAAGACACTGTGGTCATAGTGATGGAGGTGCTCCTTTAGTTATTGACGGAGAATTGGCTGGGGTTCACCTTTGGACTGGACCAGGCGGGTTAAAACAAGTTGATCCTGAATATCCTGACGTTTTTGCAGTCGTGCAACATACTGAATACAATCAATGGATCAGGACATGGATAAAACATGTTGAAGCACTATACCAATAAAATAAAACCATTACTAATGCAACACTTAGCTTAGTAATGTATGGTGATGAATTTTAATCTGTTCAACAACACACGCTATGTATTAAAAATTCTTCATGTGCAAATTACAAAATTTGTTTTTTATTTCAAACGAAAAAAGAAATTGATTTATTTTAGGTTCTATCGACTTAACCCTTATCAATCCTTAGTGTCAAATTGACACTATTTTCAACTTTACCGCACAATTATTCTATTTGAATACTTGAATAAAGGCGAATATTTTCCTACCCAAAAATATTCAAATCAAGATAAAAAAGTTTTTCAATCTTGAATTAACATTTCCTCATTGATTCCATACGAAAGAAATTTAAACTATCTTTAATTTACCTCAGAGTGTCAATTTGACACTCAAGGGACTGATTAAGGTGGCAAAATGAGGGACTGATGAGGGTTAAGGAACACATTCTCGTATGGACACTTGCGCTCGATATTCGATTTAAAAATTATTTAAACCTCGCGGTTTTTCACTTTTTTTCTTATCTCGCGTTGTTTGGCTCAAAAAATAAATTTAAAATATTCCAAAACCATTTTCTATACTTAGAAAGAAAACTATGCCTCCTACCAAAAAAAAGTATTTAAATGAAAGTTTAAAGGTTTTCGTAAAAGCAACAATTTTGATACTTTAAGTTTTCTTTGTACCTTGTGTTATTTGACTCAAAATTTGTAGTTTTGGTTTTTTCAAGAAAATTCAAAAAGTTGTTATGCCTACCTTGTAGGGCGTTAAAAAAGCAACGTTTGTATTTTGTATTTTTTTATAATATTATTTATAATATTTTGTTCTCTTGACTTTGTTTTTCATATCGTACATTTTTTTGGCCTAAAAGTGTCATTTTCGTTTTTTTTTTTCTTAATTTTCGAAATGTTATAAGTCTGATAATTTTTTACATTCTCATTACATCATGTTATTTGTATAAAAATTAAGGTCCCTCCTTTTTTTTTTTGGAAGATTTACCAGATTGTATTGGCTTTTTTTATACTCTTTTAGTGTCCTAAAATGAAGGTCATGTTCGTTAGCTAGCCATTTGGGATAAAAATAAAAAATTTCAGAGCATTTTGAAAATTTTTGACATCACTTTTTTAAAAATTATTTAAGAAATAAATACACGAACTGCTTACAATTCGTCAGTAACGCTTAAAACGTCAAAATTGACATGTACATGTATTTGGAACAAGTTTGAATCAAAAAGTGGAAAACCAAAACGTGAAAGTGAAAGTGTTCTCAACATTTTCACTTTCACAACTTTCATCAATATTTCGTCTTCAAAGTTTTCAACCTGAATTAGATTCAACCTATTTCAATATAATCATTTTTTATAGTAAGAACAAATATTTGAATCTCGTTTTATGTTATTTACAGAGTTAGTTAGTTAGTGTCGTAATTAAAATTACGAAAGGTACTGAAAGATATCCAATTTGCGACCTTCAAGTGTTTTTCGACTGTTCGGCATAGTCTTTGCTTACGAAATCGTTTACATGTTCTAATTTACTTTAATGAGGCAGTAAAGATTAAGCATTTCAAACAAACGTACGTTATAAAAGATAGACTCTATACAAAAATTCCAATTTTATCTCGGTTTCAATCCAATCATTTAAAAAGCCATAATTTCATCATCCGTACCGTAATAGATCGGAAAAATGTATTTAAATCTTTTAATTCTATGTGGAGTCTTGCTCCAAGTAATTATTGGGAACTTCGCAGATCAGGAGATCAGTAAGTAAACTGATATTCTTTATAAATATCTGAAATAAAATACACTCAATTCTGGAATTAATCTGTCTGTATATCCTATGTTCTTAAAATTTGTGTCGATTGCATATTTTGATAAGGGGATTTGAGTTGTCAAGCGAGAGAGGCACCTTTAAAGATTAATACGATTCAGATATTAATTTATCAAATACTTTCAGGGGATTCATCGGACATTCTCGTTCGACAAAAACGAGTAATTAGTCGTATACCGAGTGAAGACAGAAGATTGGGTGTAAACGAAGCTCCTTACATTGTGCACATTAAACAGAACAGTCGTTTTAGATGTGTAGGCACTATTCTATCGCATCACGTTGTCATCACCATTGCGTTATGTGTTCCTCATGATCGATCGCAATACACCGTCGCTAAATCAGTACGTACAGATCATGGTATAAATCATAACGTAACAGATATTAACAAACACTATGGTAGTCACCCAGGGAGACCTTTGGATGGTGTTGCCTTGCTCACAGTTTTTCCACCTTTCGAGTATGGAGAGTACATTTACAACATAGAACTGCATTCAGGACCTTTGGTACAAGGTGAACTTGGTACTATTTTTGGTTGGGGTTTCGACTGCAGAGCTAATGAGTAAGTTATCCACAATATGTATATTAAATATATTGAACATAATATTATACATGTTATGCCTCACTGTAACTAAAAATTTGTCTTCTCCCCGATTTCAGTCGTGGGACGAATTTTCCTAGAAATCTACGATCAATTGAAGTACCGATAATGCGGCATCGGCAATGTGTGGATATATACCGACCTCATAATATTGTGATTTCCGAAAAAGATATTTGCACATATCATCGAGATAAACACTGTGGTCATAATGATGGAGGTGCTCCTTTAGTTGTTGAGGGTGAATTGGCTGGGGTTCACCTTTGGACTGGACCAAACATGACGAGTCAGGTTGATCCTGAATATCCTGACGTTTTTGCAGTCTTGCAACATTCTGATTACAATCAGTGGATCAGGACAAGGATAACGTTCATTGAAACAATGTTCCTAAACATCCATTATTAATGCAACACTTAGCTTAGTAATTTATGGTGATGAATAAAATTTACATATGTTCAACAACACAGAGTAAAAATCTCCTCACGCGCTTCGCGCTCCGAAATATGTAGAACCTGCGCTTTGCGCTCGGTATTATATGGTAATCATGTGCAAATTACATTTGTTTTTTTATTTTTAAGTGAAAAAAGAAATTTGTTTTCTTAAGGTTCTATCGACCTTAAGGTACATATCCTCGTCTGGATACTTGCGCTTTGCGCTCGATATTTGATTTAAAAATTATTTAAACCTCGCGCTCTACGCTCTGCTCTGTTCACCGTATTAGAGATTTAAATAAATAGTTAAAAAGACGCTCTCTAAATCTGAATTAGTGAAAAGTCGGTCACTAATTTACTTTAGTGAAAAATTCTACTAATTGTTAGTCATTTTTGACTAAAACTTTAGTGAAAAGTTGAAAAACGTAAAACGTAAAATGCCGGAAAAAATGTATTTGAATCTTTTACTTCTGTGTGGAATTTTTCTCAAGGAACTGTTGGGCCATTCGCAGGTGAGGATATTAATAACTAAAATAATATCTTCTATAAATATCTGAAATAAAATAATAATAATTGTCGGAAAATACGACTGAGAGATTAATTTATCAATTACTTACAGGCGACTCATCAGATATTCTCGTTCATCAAAAGCAAGTAGTACTTATGAGTGGCGCCATTAACCTTGTCACGAAGAAGAACCATGCAGGCACGCGAACGATTTTTCCAGCTCGCGGATTTTGATCGATCGGACTTATATTTACTTTAGCCACCAGCAACAGTGCATCGTTCCATCTTCTTAGCCAAGGGTGTTGCTGACGTTAATTAGATTTGGATAAAAATCTCTCACTTTTACTTGACAGTTCTTTCAATTTAGCAAAATAATGTAAATTGAGGATCCGCTCTCTAACTCTTGCTATATATTCTTTTTACCAAGCCATTCTCCGGTTCAGTAATATAAATATTATAATATAATAATTTTTTATATCTTTTTATAAATTTCAGAAAGTTCTATTTTTAACTAAACACACAAATCGAGACTAATCATAAATTTTCCTGGATTAAATTATTTTTCTAATTTTAATTATAGGTCGAGCCAAGGTTAATCATATTTTAAAGAAAAAATGTAAAAGCTTATTTCGAAATAGGAAATGAGGATGGATCTTCCTCGTTATTAGCTTTTAAACGATCAATTTCAAAATTTATGATATAGATATCTTAAATGTACAAGACTTCATCTTCGTAATTTTAAGTTTCTTACGTTATATCTATATCTATATATATGAAATAGAGATTGGAGAAATTCGTCTATATCTATAATTATGGTTCCCTCAGCTCTAACTCTGATGGTTTAGGTGCTGACAGTAAAACGGGAAACCTTCAAATTGGATTATGATTTATGAAGGGCCCATTATGCTGGTCTTATTAGGCCTCATTAGTAGAATACCTTGAGTGCCTCATTACACGTGCTCGATGACAGTATCACCGCGCAACGGCCCTAAACTCGAATTTACAACCTCGTTAGTACGTGACTCGGAAAACTTTCACGTTTACCAAATGCGAAAATGTAAAACCATTGTTTCATTCTTGGACTTTTCACCTTCAAGCTTTAGTATTTTTTTTATAATTGTACTTTTTTAAAAATCTTTAAGACATATTTTTATACGACCTTTTGGGTGAAAATGTTTTCTTTATTAAACTATCGACGCTTCCTTACATTTTCCAAACCCCTTTTTTACCTCCTTTTCTCATCCCCTTTGCCACTTCCTTTTCTTATCCCCTTTGCCTTCTTCCCTTTTCAGACCCCCTTTCCAACTCACTTTTCCAGCCACCTTTTCCCACTCCCTTCTCCAACTCCCTTTTCCAAACCCCCTCTTCGCGACTCCTTTTCCCAAACTTTTCCACCACCCACCTTTTTTACCTCCTTTTGCAAATCACTTTTCTAATCCACTTTCCCAAATCCACTTTTTTAAACCCCTTTTGCAACTCAGTTTTCCATTCTCCTTTTCCCACCTATTATTCCATCCTCCTTTTCTAAATATCTATTCCATCCCTCTTTACTCAAAATTTTTTCTAACCGCTTTTCTCCTTCTTTTCCTAATCTCTTTTCCCCCCTCTCTTTTTTTAACCAAAGTTTTCAAACATTTTTTCAAACCCCTTTCCCATCCAATTCCCCCCCCTAATTTCCCTACCCCTCCTATTAACCCCAGCTTTCAAGCATCTCTTTCAAATCTCGAACCTCTTTCCCCCCTCTCTTCTGACCTGCTCCCTTTTCCCGCCCAATTTTCCAAAACCCGTTTCCTCCAATTTTTCTAAACCCCTTTCTCAATCCCCTTTTTAATTTATTTTCTTCAACCCTCTTTTCTCAAAACCTTTTATAACTCCATGTTATACAACTCTTTTTCCAACCCCTTTTCCCCCTGTTTTCCTAATCCTTATCTAACGCGCTCTTTCCGCAAAATTTTCATCCTCTTTTCCCATCCCTCTTTTTTTAACCCAAGCTTCGAAAACCCTTTTTCTAACCCCTTTCCCATCCACTTTTCAGTCCCTAATTTCTCACTACCTTTCTTAACCCCAGTTTTCAGGGTGTCTAGCGGACCGGGAAAAAACCGGGAATTTTATTGGACCGGGGAAAAACCCCGGGATTTTCATTTATGACCAGGAAATTTTCGTATTTTATCGAAAAATCGCCTTTTTCTACTTTTTCTATTACTAATTTTTTTCTACTATTTCTACTTTTTTCTCTATTTTTTCTACTTTTTATATTATGTTAAAATTTATATTTCTATGTATACGTTGACTTTCTAAAATCACAAAAAGACATCTATAAATTGGACGGAGAAGAAAAATTTGACCTGGAAAAAAGCGGGAGAAACCGGGAAAAACCCGGGAATTTCAAATTGCCTGATCACTAGACACCCTGGTTTTTAAAACCCTTTGCCAAACCCCTTTTTCAACCTCATCTTCCAAACCCCCTTTTCTGACCCCCTATCTTTTCCCCCTCTCTTTTCCAAAACTCCTTTCCTCCACCTTTTCTAAACCCCTTTTGCAATGCCCTTTCCCATTCTTCTCTTCATCCCTCTTTACTCAAAACATTTTTATAACCCGAGGTTATAAAATTCTGTTTTCAACCCCTGTTCCCCCTGTTTTCCTAATCCTTTTTCTAACGCCCTCTTTCCACCACTTTTTCATCCCCTTTTCCCATCCCTCTTTTTTTAACCCAAACTTCCAAAATACTTTTTCTAACCCCTTTCCCATTCACTTTTTCGTCCCCAGTTCCCCACCACCTTTTTTAACCCGAGCTTTTACAACCCTTTTTCAAACCCCTCTTTTCCAACCTCATTTTCCGAACCGGTTTCCTTCTCTTTTATCGACCTCTCCCCTTTCCCCTCTTTTCTGAAACCCTCGTTTGTACCCTCTTCTCTAAGCCTCTCTGCTTTACCCCTATTTTCTGACCGCCTTTTCTATTTCTGACTTCTGATCCAATTATTTTAACTGCACCTTCTAAACCACTTTTCCAACTCCCTTTTTCAAACCCTCTTTTCTCTCCTCTTTTCTGACCCCTTTTTCCACATTTACCTTCAAAAACAAAAATTGCAAATTATAAAATTCACAGTAGTTCAATATTAAAAATAAATTAATTTGAAAAGCCCAATTTAAAAGTTAAATATCGTTTTAAATTCTCCAGCTTAGTTTTGAACAATTAAAATACAAAATTAACCCTCGAAGGCTTGAATTTCGTAATATAATAACCAGAAAAAAATTGTTTCGAATTAGAAAAAAAAAAACTGAAAATGAGTATTTCTTAAATTTTGAAATCCCTCTTTATTCAACAAAATAACTTCGGTACCTCTTGTTCTACACTATACAACATTTTATATTCATTCGACCTCGCGAAAGAAATTCGAGAAGAATAATATTTTCGAAAGTGGAAAAGTGGCCCATCGAGTATATTATGATCCACCCCTTCAGTTTCGATTCCCAAGAAGCAACAGTTAACTTTCGGCAGACGCAATCCCTCCAATTCAAAGTAGTGGCAGGTACGTGGGTGATATGGCGAATTGATTCTGTTGAATATAAAAGAGAGAATTCTCGTTTCTTCCTCTTCGTTTCAACTCTCTGCCCCCTCGTATCAACATTTCCGAGGATACAGTAGCAGAGCGGTATCGCGTCTCTTTGAAGTCACTCCACCTCGCTTCAGAAATACTGTTATACGCACAGAAATTTAAAGTACAGCAACGAGAAAGTGGAGAAAATAAATAGCAGAATTGGGATGAGGAAAAGGGATGGAAAAAGGGAGGAAATGGGTGAAAAAAGAACCGATAAAAAGAGTGTAAAAACGTAGGGAATCCCTTTTGAATATTCGCTTCCGTGAGAGGGAAGTTAGGTTGGGTTAGGCAAGGTTAGGATTGGACAGCTCTGATACCATAAAGAGCGACAACGGAAACTGGATTGCCGTAATACTTCTAAAGTTACTATACGGAAAAGGATTTATAAAAAAGATAGCTTGGGTGAAATTCGAGAAGGAAAACAGAATATATTTTTAAAATATTGAGCTTGCTTAGCTGTTTAATATCCCTAGCGCAGGCTTCGGATTAAACTTCATTCTGATCCAATCCGAAATTTTCCGAATCATTCCGGAATTTGTATCCGAACCAAACAGTTTCATTCCGATCTAATCCGAAGGAA
>JAUESH010000036.1:1679298-1693074 GCA_032275165.1 Synergus magnus
CTTAAAAAAGTGACTAAAAAGTGACTTGCAAGAAAAAAGTGACTAAAAGTGACTTAAGTGACTGTGTGGCAGCCCTGCTTTCTATTTATCTATTGCTTTAAATTTCCGTATCTTAAACTTTTGTTGTCCAAATCAAAGTTCAAAAATTCCTCTACTTTTAAGTTTCTTATCAAATATGAAGGCCAAGTTATCACTAAATGTGTATGTAGATAACTTTGGAAAAAGTGAAGTCGGACGCAGACGCCACAGATATCTATCAGTCTTCAAAGACAACTCGTCTTTACAAAAAACATGGAAAGAAATTGTGATTGTGATGAATCTATTTCCGAAGAAAAAGAACTGGTGAGTCAGTTTTAAACAAATTTTTTAAAACTCGATTGTTTATTATTTGTAGAGAAATTTCAATTTTCAGAACTTTAGAAAACTTGCGATAATACATAGTATTAATATTTCATGAAGATTTATCCAATGACCAAAGTGCAATAAATAAAACCAGGAAACCCCCAAAGATGAAATTATGAACCAATGAACTTCTCAGAATTATCAGTTAATTAATTACTCCAGCTCTGAATGGCTCGTTATGTCCCTTTGTGTTTCATATAATTTAAGTAATTAATTGAATGAACTTTAAAAAAACTTGATTAATTTAATCAATAAAAATACAAAATGCAAGTTAAGGAAAATTGTAGATGAGATATCGCGATTAATCTTCATACATTTTTAACGTTAATTAACAAAGAAAGGAAAAGAAAAAAGTTGAAAAACTTCAAAGGTCAAAGCGATAAATCCAGAGGTTTTTCAATATTATGAATTGAGAATATTGATCATTTGGTTTTAGAAGTGCTAATTGCTTGGAAATATGAGAGACTTAAATAAAGTACCAGAATTACGCGAAAATTGTGAATTTAAGATTTTTTCGACGGTGAATGTGTTTAGTTACATAAAATATTTTATTTTGCGATGAAGAGTTACTTGTTGATTTTTTAAAAATTTATTTGTCGTTTTTAAAGAGACAGTGGAAGTATTAAAGATTCTTAAAGTGATACTTTACCATAAGAGCAATTTAGTTTCGCCAACAAGTTTAAAATAAAAAATATTTTTATACATTTACCTTTGTCTATACGAAACGGCGGTAAATGGGCTGGTTTTAGCAAAAAATATTTATTATTGCAAGATTTGCTCTTATGGTAATTACCACATGTCCTTAAGTGATAAAAGATCATTTTCGTTTGAGAGATAACTTTTAAATTATTGTATTAATCAGTAAATGCAAAATAATTTGAATAAATTTTAATAATATTTTCAAGGTCGAGAGTGAGGATTTGACAGATCCATTTTGTAGGGAAGACCATCCACTGAAAATAACTTTCGAGGATATATCTTCTGCTGCCTTCAAAATCAAAACTGGAGTGATAAACACACCATGCACAGTATGACATTTATTACTATATTGTACAGAGTGGCCACAAGATTCAATTTTTCAATTTCCCTGACTTTTCCCTGACAGAAAAGTATTAAAAATGCGAATAAATTTTCAATAATATTGCTATTTAAAATTTTCAAAAATTTCGCATAATATCACTTTAAGTCTTTTGAAATTCAATGAATTATTTTGAAATCGCCTAAAATTCTATGGAATTTTTTAAAAATATAAAAATCTCTTAAAATCCTTTGTAATTCCACGAAAAACTCTAAAATCACTTAAAATCGCTTCAAATCACTTAGAATTCTTAGAATTATAATAATTATAATTTATTATTTATAATTAATTATTTTTATTAATTAATTATTAATTTACAATATTATAAATTCTATTAATATTTTATTAATCTGTTAATATTCTACATTTTCACTAATTCTTTTAAAATTCCTCAAAATCATTTGAAATCCTTTAAATTCCACGAAAAACTTCAAAATCTTTTAAAATCCCTAAAAATCGCTTAAAATTTCATGCAATCCTTCAAAATTCTACAAAATCTTTTAAAAATCATTTTAAAAAATTTCGTGAAATAATTTAAAATTCAATGAGAAATTTTAAAATTTCCTAAAATCTCTAAAAAAAAAAAAATTCTTGGGAACACCTCTTGAAATCCTTTGAAGGCATATGGTAATTACCACATGCCTTTAAAATTCCACGAGAATATTTAAAATCCCTTAAAATCTCTTAAAATTCCATGAAATCCTTTCAGTGGCGCTGGAACGAAAATTTTTTTGGGGGGTCAAAAATTTTGAAATAAACAAGTGACGTAGGTACATTCAGATTTTTTGGCGGGCAAAAGGCATTGTTTGACCCCCCAACCAAAATTTTTGGGGAGCAGCTGACTCCATGAGGAACATTAAAATTGCTTAAAATCACTTTTAAAGAAATCCAAATTTCCTTAAATTCTTACAAGCTTTTTTAAAGCTATAAAATCCCTTAAAATACGTAAAAATCTCTTAAAATTTATGAAAACCTCTTGAAATTCCTTCAAATTCCACACAATTTTTTTTAAATTATAAAAGTTTTATAAAATCCTTTAATATTCCACCAGGAACATTAAAATTTCATAAAATCACTTTTAAAAAAATCAAAATTTCCTCAAATTCTTACAAGTTTTTTAAAATCCTTTAAAATACCACAAGGAACATTAAAATACCTTAAAATCCTTTGAATTCCCAAAACTTTCTTAAAAACCTCTCAAAGTTTCATGAAATTATTTAAAATTCCACGAAAAACTTTAAAATCCCTTAAAATACGTAAAAATCTCTTAAAATTTATTAAAACCTCATGAAATTCCTTCATATTACACAAAATATTTTTAAAATCATAAAGATATCATGAAATCCTTTAAAATTCAATGAGGAACATTAAAATCTCATAAAATTAATTTTAAAAAAATCAAAATTTCCTCAAATTCTTACAAGCATTTTAAAATCCTTTAAAATTCCTCAAGGAAGTTTAAAATACCTTTAAATCATTTGAATTCCCTAAAACGTCTTAAAAATCTCTCAAAGTTTCATGAAATTATTCAAAATTCCACGATAAGCTTTAAAATCCCTTAAAATACGTAAAAATTTCATAAAATTACTTTTAAAAAAATCAAAATTTCCTGAAATTCTTACAAGCTTTTTAAAATCTTTTAAAATATCCTAAAATCCTTTGAATTATTATGAAATCCTTTAAAATTCCATGAGGAACATTAAAATCTCATAAAATTAATTTTAAAAAAATCAAAATTTCCTCAAATTCTTACAAGCTTTTTAAAATCCTTTAGAATTCCTCAAGGAACTGTAAAATACCTTAAAATCATTTTAATTCCCTAAAAATTCTTAAATATCTCTTTCAAAAAAAAAAAATCAAAAATCTCTCAAGTTTCATGAAATTATTTAAAATTCCACGAAAAACTTTAAAATCCCTTAAAATACGTTGAAATCTCTTAAAATTTGTGAAAACCTCTTGAAATTCCTTCAAATTCCACACAATTTTTTTAAAATTATAAAAATTTTATGAAATCCTTTAAAATTCCATGAGGAACATTAAAATTTCATAAAATTGCTTTTAAAAAAATCAAAATTTCCTCAAATTCTTACAAGCTTTTTAAAATCTTTTAAAATATCTTAAAATCCTTTAAATTATTATGAAATCCTTTAAAATTCCATGAGGAAAAATAAAATTTCCTAAAATCACTTTTGAAAAATCAAAATTTCCTCAAATTCTTACAAGCTTTTAAAAATCCTTTAAAATTCCTCAAGGAACTTTAAAATACCTTAAAATCATTTGAATTCCCTAAAACTTCTTAAAAAATCTCTCAAAGTTTCATGAAATTATTTAAAATTCCACGAAAAACTTTAAAATCCCTTAAAATACGTAAAAATCTCTTAAAATTTATTAAAACCTCTTGAAATTCCTTCATATTTCACAAAAAATTTTTAAAATTATAAAAGTACTATGAAATCCTTTAAAATTCAATGAAGAACTTTAAAATTCCACGAATATCATAAAAAATCATAAAAAATATCAAAATATCATAAAAATCTCTTGTAATCCTTTTAAATTTCTAGAAACCTATTAAAATCCATTAAAATTATTGAAAATCTCTTGAAATCATTATAAACCCAGAGAATCTCGAAGAATGCCTAGAAATTCTTGATAATCCTTCGAAATCCTTGGAAAGCTTCTAAAATCTGTTAAAAGAGCTATAAAAGCTATACATTTAATACCACAAAAATAACACAATTTGCATAAATGTCAATTTGTATTTTTTCTGTCAGCTACTCGCATTTCCCTGACATTTCCTGAAAAATATCAAAATATCATAAAAATCTCTTGTAATCCTTTTAAATTTCTAGAAACCTATTAAAATCCATTAAAATTATTGAAAATCTCTTGAAATCATTATAAACCCAGAGAATCTCGAAGAATGCCTAGAAATTCTTGATAATCCTTCGAAATCCTTGGAAAGCTTCTAAAATCTGTTAAAAGAGCTATAAAAGCTATACATTTAATACCACAAAAATAACAAAATTTGCATAAATGTCAATTTGTATTTTTTCTGTCAGCTACTCGCATTTCCCTGACATTTCCCTGATTTCCCTGACAAATTTTTTTTTCCCTGACATTTTCCTGACTTCCCTGACATGTGGCCATCTTGATTGCATTTAAAAATGCTTTTCTTGCAGAAACTTCATTTTTCAGAATAAATTTTCAATGCCTAATAAAGAAAAATGTTTGTACAGCGATCGAGGCTCTCAGACCTAACAGGTGTGGATCTTTATTTGAAAAAGGATTTTTTACAAACCACGGGAAGTTTTAAAGAACGTGGAGCTCGGAACGCACTTTTAAAATTATCTCAGAAGCAAAAAGAAGCTGGAGTTATTTCTGCGTCTTTGGGAAATCATGCCTTAGCCCTGTGTTATCATGGTTCGATGTTAGGAATTCCTGTAACTGTGGTAATGCCAGTGGTGGCCCCTATAATGAAAATTGCGTCCTGTAGACAATATGGGGCGACTGTAATAGTCAATGGTGCCGATATGGGGGAGGCAAAACGAATGGCTCTTAGAAAATCGAAAGAGCAAGGAATGATTTATATTAACGGGTGAGCATGAAAATACAAAAAGATTTAAAAGGAGGGCATTGTTCACACTATTCCTTTTTTCATCCGGAATCAAGACACACAATCTACCTTTGTTTCGAGGCTTTTTTCAGTTTTAAGGTTCCGCAGGCAATGAGAAAGGAACTGAGCTGGGAGCGTCGCTTTTTAATTTTTGTCAAAAGCTGCTCGTTTCCCTCTTAGCTTACTTTGAATTTATTCCACTGACCTCTTTAGGCTTTTTGCATTTTTCACGAGTTTCATTCACAGAGCGAAAAGTCACTAATTTTTATACATTTGGAAATTTTTATTCGTCATAAGTCACAACTCTCAACTCTCAATTCATAATTCACAAGTCACGAGCCATAAGTCGTGAGCTAAAAGTCACAAATTATAAGTCATGTAGTATGTCAAAAGTCAATCTTCAAATCATAAGTCACAAGTTACAAGCCGTAAGTAACAAGTCTTAGGTTCAAACTCATAAGTCATCATTAATCATTAGTCACCAGTCATCAGTTTTAAGTGATGTCATAAATCAAAAGTCATAATACCCAAAATCACAAGACATATTTCATAAGTCATAAGTCATGAGTCATAATACACAAGCCAAAAGTCATAAGTCAAAAGTCATGTCATAAGTCAAAAGTCTTAAGTCAAAAGTCATAAGTCATAAGTCAAAAGTCAAGTCATAAGTCAAAAGTCATAATCCACAAGCCAAAAGTCATAATACAAAACTCACAAAAAACAAATGATAAGTCATAAGCTTAAGTCACAAGTCGAAAGTCATAAGCCATCTGTCATCATCCATAACTTTTAAGTTTTAAGTCGTAAGTCATCAGTCATTAGTCAAGTGTCATAATATAAAAGTGAAAAATCATAATACACAAATCATAAGTCAAAAGTCATAATCCACAAGTCACAATAAATCATAAGTCATACTAACAATAAGTTTGTCACAAATCAAAGGTCATAAGTCAACAGTCATAAGTCAAAAGTCAAAAGTCAAAAGTCAAAAGTCAAAAGTCAAAAGTCAAAAGTCAAAAGTCAAAAGTCATAAGTCAAAAGTCAAAAGTCAAAAGTCATAAGTCACGAGTCATAAGTCAAAATTCATAAGTCTGGTGTTCAGGCATAATCCACAAGCTAAAAGTCAGAATACTAAATTCACAAGAAACAAATGATAAGTCATAAGCTTAAATCACAACTCAAGGTCATAAGTCATGAACCATGACATACCACTAATGACTCGTTAATAATGAATTATCAGTCATAAGTGTTAAGTCATGAATCATAAGTAATAAGTCATAATTTACCAGTTAAAAATCTTATATCATCGACCATCCATATCCATAATCGTCAATTATCCGATATCAGTCATAAATTGCCAATCATAATCATCCTAATGAAGGACGTTAATTAATCTGGATTAATAATTGAAAAAATTAAATTTCCTCAGTTACGATCATCCGGATATAATGGCAGGTCAAGGAACCTTAGGCCTGGAAATTGTGGAACAAGTTCCCAATATTGATGCTGTGGTTGTTCCAGTTGGAGGTGGTGGACTCATAGCCGGAGTCGCATTGGCCATTAAAACACTTCATCCTCATGTTTCTATTATTGTGGGTGACCTTGTTTAGTTCTTCTAAAGCATTAACTTCATTTAGTAACTATTTTCTACGAATTGAAATTTGAATGAAAATTCTGATATCATTGAAAATCCAATTTAAAGTACTCTAATTTTTTATTTTTACTTTTTTAAGGGAGTGGAGTCTGAACGATGTCCTAGTTTCTATTTGGCTCGTGAAAATTCGAAGCCAACATTCACACAAATTCACTCAACTTTGGCTGATGGGTTAGCAGTTCCCATGGTGGGATACAATGCTTTTGCAACAGCGAATCCCTTAATTGACAAATTGGTCGTCGTTAAAGAAGAGTGGATAGCTATTGCCATTCTCAGATTAGTGGAGAACGAAAAGTGCATTGTTGAAGGGGCTGGAGCTGCTGGATTGGCTGCCATTCTTTCGGGACAACTCGACGAATTGAAGGGAAAAAAGTACTAATTGATTTTAGTCCTCAATAATAATTAGAGAATAGAAGTTGAAGTCCATCATTAGCAATCAGTTAAAAACTCTATAAACTCTATACAAACTATAGAGCAATGCCTTCTCATTGACGAAAATGAAATAACTTTTTATGAAAATTTCTAACATTCTTTAAAAATTTCTTTAGAATCGTATAATTACAAATATCGTATATAATATCAAAAAATATCACGTCCAAGATCTTTTTACCATCTCAGTGATATTTCCTTTCAGGGTAGTTCTGCCGCTTTGTGGAGGCAATATTGACACAACCATATTGGGTAAATGCTTAGAAAGAGGCCTTGCAGCAGACGGACGTCTTGTCAAGTTTTCTGTACAAGTATCAGATAGACCAGGTGGAATTGCGGAGTTGTGTACTCTTCTGGCCAGTATTGGTGTCTCCATAAAAGATATCATACACGAGCGAGCTTGGATTATGTCCGATATATTCAGTGTCGATGTTAAAGTGGTATGTGAAACTAGAGACAAGGAACACGCTCACCAGCTCAAAGAAGTTCTTCAACAAAATTACAGAAAAATTATATTTGGACAGGAAGATCCTATTCCTCTTTCTCCATAAACTGATAAGTCTTTTTGTAAAGAAGAATTTAGTTTCTATTTCCTGCCTTACCAACGCCCACCTTGCTCAAGATACATCCTATTTAATTTGCTGGTCCAACCCCCTTCAAAAGGCATCGCATTCTTTAATAATCGACACCCATTTTCCTCATTGACACGCCCCATTCAGAAATAAACGCCTCTTTCCTTTCTCACTAACGCCCCCTTTGTTCAAGATGCATCCCAATAAATTTTCTGGTCCTCCCCTTTCAACAGGTGACGCCCTCTTCAATAAACCACGCCCATTTTCCTTATGGACCCGCCCTCTTTATTAATACACACCCTTTTTTTCTCATAAACGCCCCCTTTGTTCAAAATTCATCCCATCAAATTTTCTGGCCTTGTCCCTTTCAGCAGGTGAAGCGTTCTTTAAACAACCACGCCCATTTTCCTAATTGACACGCCCATTCATAAATAAACGCCTCCTTTCTTTCTCACAAACGCCTCCTTTGCTCAAGATGTATCCCATTCAATTATCTGTATCCCTTTCAACAGATGACGCCATCTTCAATATACGACGCCCATTTTCCTTATGGACACACCCTCTTTAGTATTCAATTGACACGCCCCATTGAGAAATAAACGCTTCCTGTTTTTCTCACAAACGATCCCTTTGCTCAAGAAGCATCCCATTAAAGTTTTTGGTCCTCCCCTTTCAACAGGTGACGCCCTTTTCGATAAACCACGCCCATTTTCCTTATGGACCCGCCCTCTTTAGTATTGAATTGACACACCCCATTGAGAAATAAACGCCTCCTTTCTTTCTCACAAACGCCCCGTTGTTCAAGATGCATCCCATAAAATTTTCTGCCCCCCCCCCCCCTAGCAGATGGCGCCTTTTTTAATAATCCACGCCCATTTTCCTTATGGACCCGCCCTCTTTAGTAATACACACCCTTTTTTTCTCTCATAAACGCCCCCTTTCTTCAAGATTTATCCCATTAAATGTAATTTTATCCCTTAATTTAGATGAATTATCTTTGGAATAAACTTTATTTGCAGATTTGAGTAACCTTTTTATTTAAATTTAAATTTCAACATATAATAGCGCAATAGTTCTCAACTATTAAAAATTGTATAATATGAAACTTAATTCCTATTCCGCTGAACTACAAACAAATCACAAAATTCTTAAGTTATCTCCTTTTTATCATTCTTTTCAGACAGGCACAATCGACAATATAATTCCAAATTTGGACAATTGTGTCTTTTCGCAATTGTTAATAAATTAAAAGCCATGTCTTCCGTCATGTGAGCGATCAGAAATCTCTCGCACTTAATTTTAAGATCCTCCAGTAAATATTTATCTGCAGCGACCAATAACTCGGCAGCAATTTCGTTCATATTTTCAATATCAGCGTTATAAACGTATCGAAGCAAAGCTTTAAATACCTCAGGTCTAATGTCCGAAATTCTCACCTTGCTATTTTTGTGCTCGGAAAATTCGTGACTGAACATGGCCAAAAATGCTGGACTTCGAATCGCTAATATTACTTTATGAGCTCGAAATTCCTGATCGCCAATCAAAAATATAACGTCACAAATTGCTTCATCTTCGAGAAATCTTTCGAGATTACTAAACGCTGGAGAGATATTTAAATCAGTCGTGTATTCAGTGACGAGATCCTCGATTATTTCGATTTCAAAAAGGAATTTTAAAGTGTTGTTTGGCAAAAATTTCACTTTATCTCGAAGAAGTGTTTGGACAGGCAATATAACTCGATATAAAGGTTTGATAAACATTTTTGATTGCCACACGTTCTTACCATCCTTGTCAAGAATTGAGCAAACATTAGTCACATCTTTTGGAAATTCAGGGACGCTGGTTATTTGCAGAAAACGATAATCGTATTGGAAGGAAATCTTGAACGATTTATCTTTGTTATTACTTTGCAGAAGAAAAGTCGAAGATTCCAAAATTGGGAAGCGTTTTTTATTTCGATCCGAGCTCAACGAATGGAAATCAGTTATCACCCATTTTAGCTTCGCTGCAATTCTTTTTAGCCGAGTTTCACTGCAAATGTGAATCTCGTCTTTCTGTGGCTTTTCAGTGTCTGTCATAATATTTCCTCGATTTTCTTAAATAAAAATAGGTTATTAAATTCAAAAGCAAAAGAATTGTGTAACTCGATGATAGACATTCTGAATTCAAGTCGAGCTACTTACCTGATTGGAAAATTAGATTCATCCAAGCAAATTCTTCTCTTTTATCTTTCTTCGATCGAAATCTTGGTATAGAAATTGAAAATTAATTTTAACTTATTATTTCGTGCGAGTCAATCATTTATTTCATAATGAAATTCTGACAGAAATCTTCAATTGTTTTCTTTTTTATCACTACACTTCAAAGTGTAGAATGAACTAATAAATTGGTTAGTAGACTATAGATTTCTTAAAAGATAAATTTCTAGGCGATCACTGATTGAAATACATTTTTTTAAACGAGAAAAAAATCTACTCCGCCCTGGGCTCGAACCCTCCACTTTTCATGAGCGGGCGCCTTATCCAATTACACCATCGAGGTGTATTTTGCCTTCTTTTCAAAAACCTATTTCGAACACTAAAAAAGTAAAAATATCTCTGTAAATAGATATCCAAAAAGAGAAAAACAACTTAAATTCGCGTGTATTTTACTAAATAAGAAAATAAATAATATTTGTGAAGGCTGAGTCTAATAAAGGACGGTTTGTACTCCGAGACAATTTCTGCTAAACTTTGGCGACGCTACGTTGGTTTCAACATTAAACTGTTGTCTCGGGGGAAACGTGTATTAAATTAGCAGAATTCTAGTCGTCAGACGACGCAGCTTCTAACAGAAGAAAGTTTTCGCTTACATAAAGTCACTGTTCGAAACTTCCCTAATTAATACGACGTTAGAACGCGTTTAATAAAATAGTTACCCGAGTGTCAATTTCGCCGCAAGAAAAGCAGAGAGCTTACTTTCGAGAAAGTTTTCTAACATTAATACTGCTCTCAATCATATTAAAATTATTTAACTTTATCCATTATCACAAATTTCATATTTCTCTTACACTTTTTAATACTGCTACACAAATTCTCTACGTTTCGTATCTGAGAGCTTAAATCTTCTAAAAGTAATTCGTTCACATTTCCACATATCCTTCCTTTGAATTTCAGTGTACGAATGGAAGATTCTTGAATAGAGGGATCAGTTACTTCCAATATAAAAGAGGATAAATCCTTATTCACTCAAACTAGAAACATATCCTTATAGAATTTATATATAGCTCCTGTGATCATGTTCATGCTGAAAAGATCAGAAAAATAGTCACCGGAAAAAGAATTCAATTTGCAAAGATTAAAATAGTTCACGTCAAATAGATTTTACATTTTTATAATTTAATTTCAACTATCTTACGATATCATAAAAAGATCTCGCCGCAGTCGACACTTTTTCATGAATTTTAATATATAAAACGCCCATTTTCGTTAAGCCATACCTCTTTCCTATTTTAAAACGCCCACTTAAATAAACCACGCCTCTTTTATAACTTACCAACGCCCCCTTTGCTCCAGATACATCCCATTTAATTTTATTGCCTCGCCCCTTTCAACAGGCAACGCCCTCTTCAACAATCCACGCCCATTTACCATACTGACACGCCCCTTTCGATAATACACACCCCTTTACTTTCTCACAAACGCTCCCTTGGTTAAAGATTCATCCCATTCAATTCTCTGGCCTTGCCCTTTCAGCAGGCGACGCATTCTTCAATAAACCACGCCCATTTACATCATGGACACGCCCCATTCAAAAATACACGCCTTCATTCTTTCTCACGTACGCCCCCTTTGCTCAAGATGCATCCCATTAAATTTTCTGGTCTCTACCCTTTCAACAGGTGTCGTCCTCTTCAATAAACCACGCCCATTTTCCTTATGGACACGCCCATTTAGTAATAAACACTCTTTTTTCTCATAAACACCCCCTTTGTTCAAGATTCATCCCATTAAATTTTCTGGCCTTGCCTTTTTCATTAGGCGACGCATTCTTCAATAAACCACGCCCATTTTCCTCATTGACACGCTCCATTCAGAAATACGCGCCTCCTTTCTCACAAATTTCCCCTTTGCTCAAGGTGCATCCCGTGAAATTTTCTAGCCATGCCCTTTCTGTAGGCGACGCATTCTTCAATAAACCACGCCCATTTACCTCTTTGACACCTCCCATTCAGAAATACATGCCTCCTGCCTTTTTTAAAAACGCCCCCTTTGCTCAAGATGCATTCCATTAAATTCTTTGGCTCTGTCCCTTTTAACAGGCGACGCCCTCTTCAATAACCATGCCTGTTTTCCTAGTTGACACGCCCCTTTTCTTTCGCTTTAATGCACCTTTTTTCCCTATATTATTCACATGTTACGACCATTTTACTACATTCTCGCCAATTTTGCAAAAGCCACGCCTCTTCCCCGTTAAAAAACGCCCATTTAAATAGACTACGCCTCTTTTCCATCTTACCAACGCCCCCTTTGTTCATGATACATTCAATTTAATTTGATGGTTCCGCCCCTTTCAACAGGCGCGGCTCTCTTTAATAATCTACGCCCATTTTCCTTATTGACACGCCCCCTTCAGTAACACATACCCCTTTTATTTCTCATAAACGCACCCTTTCCTCAATATTCATCCTATTAAATTATCTGGCCCCGCCCTTTTCAACAGGTAACGCCCTCTTTAATAATCCACGCCCATTTTCCTTATTGGCACGCCCCTTTTCTTTTGGACCAACGCCACTATTGTTTTCATTTGATTCACATTTCACGATCAGTTTACTACTTTCTTGTCAATTTTGCTTAAGTCACGTCCATTTTTATGGCCACGCCCATTTTCGTCAATGATGTATTTGCTTTCATAAAATATTTTTAACCCAAATAAATTGGAAAAAATATTTCTGCTGAAAGTTTAAGAAAATGCTGAATAAAATGTTGAGAAAATGCTGCTTGGAAGAAAATATGTGTATTTTGTATAAATTATTCTCTTGACAGTTTGTGGGAGGTACAGTGAGGAATTAATTAGAGTAATGGAAAGTTCTTGGACTTTAAGAATAGTCAGAATACGAACTGATCTGGAAAATTTATTTGTTAAAAGTTTCCTCGTTAAAAGGAGATACCTAACTTGCTAGTTCGCGCTGCTTCTTGCGCACTTGTAAAGCTCAGAAACAATGCCGGAAGACCATCGGCAATGCCGGAAAACTATATTTACCTCTTCGCTAAACTATGGAAAAAGTTCTCGACTCGCGTATCTGAAATTACTTTTTTTTATTCGTGAAACAAAAAAAAAGAAAAGGAAACAAGCCAAAAAGCTGCTCACGAAATAGAAACGATCACCCCTTTCAGATACCGAGGCAGAACGGAAAAACGAATTAAATGGTTTTCTAATAAAATAAAAAAATAAATTTTCTAATAAAATAAAATACACTTTCTATCCGTTTCTACTCGTTTCTTCTTCTTTATCTTTATAGGTAATAATTGTCCCTCACCTTCAAAATTTTTAATTGTCACAATATTATATCTGCCTCTATCCACTTCTATGCGTTTCTATTAGTTTTGACCTGATTTTATTCCATTGTCACAAAACAATAATATAAATATTTCAAGATTGTTTAATAGATGAAACATCATTACTCTTCTATCATTTTTATTCTATCAGTTTTATCCGTTCCTATCCGTTCCTATCCGCTTATATTAGTTTTTATTCGTCTGATAATTTGAAATAATAGTCCTAATAAACTTTATTTAATAATTTGAAGGTATTTTTGGATTCCAATTGTGGATCAATATAAAAGTTTGCTGTAATAGGAAGAAGTGACAGAGAATTGAGAGAACAGGAGGATACTGATACCAAGGTATCGAGACAGAACGGAAAAAACTAATTAAATGCGTTTCTAATAAAATATATCAGAAAAAATACATTTTCTATCCGTTTCTACTCGTTTCTTCTTCTTTATCTTTATAGGTAATAATTGTCCCTCACCTTCAAAATTTTTAAT
>JAUESH010000036.1:1808223-1837341 GCA_032275165.1 Synergus magnus
GTTAAGTTTTTCCAGGTATTTTAAAGAATTTAATGGGATTTCAAGAAATTCCAAGTGATTCTAGGGAATTTAAGGAATTGTACAAGATTTCAAAGATATCAAGATTTCCCAAAGGATTTCAACTTGTTTGATATGATTTTAATGAATTTAAAGCGATTTCAATAGGCTTCAAGTGATGTTAAAGATTGTTAAAGAATTTCAAAAAAATTCGAATGAGTTTCAAGATTTTCAAGTAATTAAAGAATTTTGTTAAGTACTTCAAGGGATTTAAATGATATTAAAGAATTTTAAAGGATTTAAAGATAACTCCAAAGAATTTAAGGATTTTGACAAGATTTTTAAAATTTCAAGACATCTTAAAGGATTTCAAGAGGTTTTAGAGAATTTGAAGAGATTTCAAGTAATTTTAGGGAATTTGAAGGGTTTTCAAAAGATTTTACAAGATTTCAAAGACATCAAGATTTCCTACAGGATTTTAAGAAATTTTAAGTGGTTTTAAAAAATTTAAAGCGATTTCGAGAGATTTCAAGTGATTTTTAAAGAGTTTTTAAGGAATTTCAAAAAAGTTCACAATTTTTTCAGGATTTTCTATTATTTTAAAATATTTGTAAATATTGTAAGGGATTTTTAATGATATTAAAAAATTCAAAAGGATTTTAAAAGAATAAAAAAAAATTCAAGAAATTTCAGTTATCAAAACATGTGAAAGAATTTCAAGAGATTTCAAGTAATTTTAAAGAATTTCAAAAAATTCAAAAAATTTTCCAGTTTTTGAAGTAATTTTAAAATAAAAAAAATGTTTTTGGATTCTCCATAATCTGTTAAATCTCTTGAAATCTGCTGAAATTCGTTTTAGCAAATTATCAAAAGAATTTAAATTCAAATTCTCAAAGAATTTCAAAAGATTTCAAATTCTTTGAGATCACTTAAAAACTCTTGTAATCTTTTAAAATCTCTTTAAATAAATCTCTAGTTATTAAAAATTACGGGGAAAAAGAACCATCTTTTATATTTTCATAAATAATTGGTTTTGACGTGGAAAACTCTTCAATGCCCTGTTTCATTATCAACAATATCTCAGTTTTATTACATTATTTAAGATGGGAATACCAAAGTAAGATTGGTATTATTGAGATATTTTGATTGAAAATAAAAATCCCTACGAAGGCCTCATCAGAACCCTATTTTAAGTTGGGATAAATGGGGCAATTTTTGCACGGGACTCTCCCCTGCAAGATGTTTTCATAATTGATTGTCATAGGGAGCATTTGGCAGCGTTTGAGCATCCGAAGATTTATTTGATTTAAAGAAAGAATCCGGCCATTAGGGCGATAACGTGTACCCAAATGAGATCAGTAATTTGCGCAGGGGAGACACGTCAAAGGGTCAGTTTATCGCAACTCTGTGCTCTAATTTAGGTTTGGAGTGGGCGGTAAGGGTCAGTTAATCTTGGCTCGAGTTTAGTGATTTAGGACGAAAGTTGCCGAGGGTCGTTTAATCTTTGCTGAAAAGTCCTACTAGTCGCAGCCCAACGATTTATTCAAAGCTCAAGTACAACCGTCGCTTGGCTTAAATTTAATCCAGTCTAGTTTATACTTTTTCAAAGTTGATTTATGCGGCGCTCATGATACAAAAAAACTCTGATCTTCGAAAGAGACTATATTGTCGTTTGACTATTCTAAACAAACATCAAACTTTGAAACACATGTTTGTCAAGTAAAAAATTAAGAGACAAGCAGCTTGTAAAACTGATTTTCGCAAAAGCGACAAGAATATACGTAATTGACGGATCGGAATCGATTTTGCGATAAAAACCCACAGGATTAAATTTCCAGCAGCAAGCCACCCAGAGAGAAATGACTTTTATTTTCGACGTGCATGTTACTCAAAGTACAGACGCAGGAAATTAATAAGCAATAAAAAGTGTCTGCACTTGGAACTGTAGCCAATCTACTTTCAGTTGAGAACATATTTTTCGGTTGCGACGTGTCGCGTTTCACGAGTCGCGATTTAAGATCGCGAAAATCAGATTTATTTATCAAGTTGTTCCTTGCAGATACTTTTGAGATCATAATTGGCCGATCTTTATCTACAATAAATTAATTTCAAGTATATGTATGTATATTTAGTCTCTCAGACTCAAATCCAATGCTCATTCACTCTTCTGGACGTTTTTAATGTTTAATTAAACTTTTTGATTAAAATAATTAAAGTGGGCACTCTGGGGTCCAATATAAGAGTATTCCAATTTAACCCCCAGGTGCTATTTTACCTGACGAGAGATCTGAGCACACTATCGGTTTTATAATCTTTTTTGTGCGAGAAATGCGTGTCTGATTAATAGCTTCGTACGTCACGAGCTATTAACCGTTGACAGGATCGAGAGTACGTCGATTGGCCTATTACTAAAATAAATCTAAAAAAGAAGAGTGAGTTCTCAACACTGTCCTGAAATGCAATATTTCTAGTGTAGGGTAAACCAAACAATGGGTCTAATATAAAAAAGATTCTGGTTTTTTTAATACATTTATTGTTATCATACTTTAGGATAAATCTTATGAAAGGGAAAATAAGCATGTAAAAAAGATTTTTTCTCGAATAATATTAAATAGATTTTTGCTAATAATAAATAAATGGCAAATATTGTAAGTGAAGTGATTTTTTTTAATTAGAACAAGAAGTCAATAAAAAATCTGAATTAACTTTCGTTCACAATCCCTCGGTCTTTGGAAACGATTCAATTTACTCGAAGTAGAAACATAAAAACAAACATCCTAGGAAACGTCACTCTCCTAAACGATCACTCTATCCCGCACGGAAAAAGAAACGATTCTCTATCACGCGATAATTGTCGCAAAAGATAGAAGTATTCGAACTTACTAGCTGTTATACTTAATCGATAAACAAGACTCTTAAAAAAGAATAAAAATTTGTAGTTTTTGTTTAAAGGAGAGTTTTTTTATCAATGTAAAAGAGAGTTGTCAAATAGAATTCTAAGAAGGGGATGCAAAGTACTAAATTAAAGTGGGTCGATCGAAATCGGGAGGGGGCCAGGGGAGAAAATTTGAATTTCAATGAAATTCTCCTCCCCAATCCCCGACTCTCTGACTCGGACAGGAGATTTCAGCGTATTATGGATTTGTAGATCAATCAGCTCTGCCTGACATAAAAAGATTAATCATATCGAGAGAAAGAGGCGTCGAAGGTGAAAATTAAATTTTTCATTTCACCGGATCCTCTTTCTGTTTCCGCATTCTTTTTCAGCACTCTTGATCAATAAAAAAACTCCAGTAGAACCAAATTAGGATTTCTTTTTATATAATATCTCTACTAATACTTTTTGCCTATTTATTTCCATATCAGTATCTAAAATTTTATACAAATGGAAAATCCACTAAACACAAAATTATTTATTACAAATATGGACAAAAAATTTAAATCAATTTTCAATTCAGCTACAATTTCTTGCATAAATAGAAAACTAGTCGAACCGCAGAGTGTTAATTTTGCCATTCAAGAAATTTCTTTCGGCATTGAATCGATGATTTGTAACGTTTTAAGATTCTTGATCTCTTCTTTCCTGTAGGAATTCATATGGTATAAATTAATTTAAATATATTTACTATTAATTGTTTTTTACTCATGATGTCCGAATAATTCGGTTTGAATGCGACTCGCGAAATTTCCGGCTTGGCATGGATTGCTTTCCCTTTCGATGTCGCTGAAGTGGTTCGAACTTCCAAGTAAGAAATCAAGAAACTCGATTTCTACACTCGAACAAGTCGAGACTTCCTCGCAATCTCAGAAAAATCACCCACCCCTTTAATCGAAAGTGAAGATGTCAAACTCCCTTTTCTGCCCACACACAAGTATAGAGTACCGGGAACTATAGAAACTATACGAATTTTCCCGATGCCAGTAATTCATTCGTTTTGTTTGGGTCGAAGTCTATCCCGCGAGTCACGTCGAGATTTTATTGCTAAGCGGGCACTAAAAAACAATTGCCGAGTCAGTAAAAACTCTGGACAGCGTGGACAACTTGTAATTGCACTTTCAGGCACCGAAACTCGAATCAGGAGTTTTTTTCAATTTCATTTTGTTCAATCATGAGAAAGATGGAAAATTCAATAATAAAATATACAGAAAAATAAAATAGTAGGAATCTTTAATACTTTAATATTCAAATAGAATTTTCCGAGACTGAGAAACTGGTTTCTGAAACCTTCCTGTTTTTCACGTAATCAGTAAAATAGAGAAAAAAATTTGATGCATCCTCGCCCAATCTCGAATAACAAGAGCAGACCCAGATCTACCCTTTAAAATGCGACAGCGCAGAAAAAGGAATTGAATGAAATTCCTCTCCTGGAAAGTGATTCCGAGACGAATTACGCAGTTGGAAAAAATGCTATCAAGAATTACGATCTGCTCATTCCCAACTCTTTTATGTCTTGAAAACCACGTAAAACATTGCCAGGAAATATTTAAGGAATTATTATTTTTCTAGATGCACATCAGCACTCTTTATTTGAAATCTGTTCCAAGCTTCAAAATGTCCGATGTTATTATTTCCGAACGAATTTTCTGACACTCTAAATTGCTCTTCTTCCGAAGAAAGAACTGAAATTTTTTGTTTTCCGCCACCAGACGCGGTCCATATTCCCCTAGACCTGAAGACTCCGGATTAGTTTCGAAAGTTATACAAGTAAATTTAAAACTAACTTTTACACGCTTCAATTTCCTGAAAACTTTCTGGAAACTTAAGTAAATTTTCCAATTGAGAGGGAATTCGGTTGTATGTTGATTGCACTGTTGGGAAGTTGCAAAAAAATAGTTTAATCTGAAAGAACCTTCGAGATTTAACTTAATTTAAAATATGATCATTGAATTTATTTCCGTATATTACTTGTAAGTTTGAAAATAGTTTTTCTTTCTTTATTTTAATAGATCTAACTGATGGAGAGGCGACAGATGGAAATTGTAGGTGCACAAGTGTATTACGAGATTAGCCCCTGAAATGTTGATTGGTGTCAATGTTGATTAAAAACATTCGTACGTACGAAGCGAGTTTAAATAGGATGTCTGCCTTTTACGTACGACTTGGCGAAATTACAAGCTCATACCACAGAAGTTACCGCTATCCACTCATAGCTTGGTAAAGATTGCGAGCACGTACATATATCTCTCAAGTACGTGATGTCTAGCCATATTGCTTCGAAAGATTGTAAGATCCTAAACCATCCTCGTTTTCTACTTGTCTAGATTTTCCAGTCTCAAATCCCACATCTACTAAAAGGAAGATCTATGTACACAAGCAAACTTAATATTTATACGATAAGAATAAAGAGGACACACTAAAGGAAAAATAAGTAGAGAAAATAATTGATTATTGTATAATTAATAGTGAGAAATACCACTTGATAGTTTTGAGTAACGAATAACAGGATGTAGGAGATGATTGATAGTTTGAGTTCCCCGCCTAGGGAAGTACACATTATGGGCGTAATTCGATAAGATCATTTCTCATTCGACAGTACGTCAACAGTCATTACCGCAACGGCTTAGGACGCAATTTACTATGAATGTGAGAGCTTGTACCTCCCATCGTGCACTATAATAGAGAGTAATACACACATAGTGTAACGTACACATATACAGTGTGTGATGCATATAATGTCGTGTGATAATATACACATAGTGTGCTATAATAGATTATAAAGTCTGAAAAGCTAATGTCCGTGCACTTCAATTACGGATGCCACCTGTAGTTTACACCCATTATCTGTTTATCTCGTGCTCTACACATTCATCCATTTGCACATTTATGTGTACATATTATACACATGTACGGGCACAAATTACATGGACGCATGACATGCAACACCTACTAAAATAGGGGATAATACTCCCTATGGGCCACACTGGCACATAATCACACCTCAATGATAATAACTCATTCCTGTCATCAGTGCAGTGCATACCAATTATGTGACTTTGTGGCACTAATTTTTGATCAATTATTTTTCACTTATTTAATATAGAAACGAAGAGTCTATTTCCACACGCTCTTTTTTTAAATATGCGTAAAAATCTAAGGCGATTCCTGATTAGGTCTTCTCAGCAAATCGAGTTTCATGCGATCGAGGTCGATTCGCTATTTAGGAGTTCTCGTAAGAAAATTGCGAAAAGAGCAAACGTGGTGGAAAGTTTGGGGGCGGACTTCCAGCATCTTTGACGTAATGATCCGCTGAATTTTGAGCGGATCTTTCCGAGAAAATGTATTCAATTTAGGTTAATTTTCGAGAGAATGAGAATCTTGGATTAGAATTGGAAATTGCGAAAATTGGGAATTGGTAATTGGTAGTTCGAATGGGTCGACTAATGAAATTGAGGAAAAAAAATTGAAATGTGTGTGTGCTTTTAAGAGCGAATTCCAATTTCCGGTAACTATCAATTTTTATGGTCATAGGGTTTATGAATCGAAGCGAGTATTTGTCGACTTCCAGGATTATCGAATTCAATCCTCATTCACGAATACGATCATAAAACTACACTTCAAAACTTGAGAGATTAAAACGGATTGCTTTTATTTCATTCCTGGTTTATGTAGAGTTAGCGAGTAATAACATTGTAAAGCAAAAACAATAAAATTATTGAAGACAGATAATTTAAGCATATAACTACATTTTTCTTTGCATCAAGACGAAAGGAAGTATAATATAAGAATGTATCGGTATTTAGACGGTGTCTTAGTTGGAACTTGAATCCACAACATCAGCAAAACCTTTCACGAAAATTACCGTAACACATTCCACGTTTATAATTACGAGGTCGAGCTTGTTGAGATAAGATGATTCATGCTTGCATTAACATTATTTAAACACCATCTATTATTCATGTGGTAGCGGTCGAATTATTGCACGGGGCGCTTTAAACGAGTCCCAGTAGTAACGCTATATTAGGTCAGACACAGTATGTACTGATTTCGCATCTTTTCGCGCAATTGTCGCTTATTTGTTATTCAAGAAAATATTCAATCAATAAGGTTGAATATTGATAAATTTTTCATGTTATTTAGTATTCAATTGAATAAAAAATACATTTGTAAATTGAAACAAAAACGTTAAATTTATGCGGAAGAACGAGGAATGAAAATCTAATTGGAACTTCGTATGGCCGACTAAGTCTGACCTTTTTCTACTTGCATTGAGAAAAGTACACTGTGTTCAAAAAATACAATTCCGCCTAAAGTCTTCACGGATTGAATATTTATATTTTTTTATAGTTAATAAATATGATTATTATAAACAAATCTTATAAAGGAGAATTCGATTTGTTTAAAAATTTTATTTTTCAGGACAAACTTGATAAACTTTTTCATCTACATTTGTTCATGTAACAATTTAAAAACCTTTATTCAACTCTGAGGGTCTTTAACACTTTTTGAAAATGTAAATTAACGATATTTAATTGGCTAAAGATTTGAAAGTTATATTTTAAACAAAAACAACTGATTAATTTTATTATAGATGACTTTGAATTACTTTAGATTTAATGGCTTCAAAACTTGATATGTTATCATTCCGAAATTTCGAAACTGGACACTTCCAAAGTGGACGAGTGCCAAAATCGAGAGCTCTAATTCCCGAATTCTGTCAAATTAAAATTCCTTATCAAATCTCATTTGAATGCTTTTAAATTTTGATATTTCGCAATTCAAGTGCATTTTAGATCGAGTGTCTTGAAATTAAAAGATGACTATAAATTCAAATGGTTTTAAACCTTCCGAGACTGTGAACACCTACTTTTAAATTGGAAGCTTTCCAAATTTGAGAATGATCAGCATTCAAAGTTTGAAAGTTGGAATACCCTGGAATTTTATCAGTTTTGATTAATAAAAACATAAAGAATTTTTTCCAATTCTTAATTTATGTCAAAAAAAAAACTCAAATCTTCGAGTTATTAAATAAAATTAAAATGTAACAAAAAATAAAAAAGGGTGAGAAAAGTAAAGTTTAAAAGGATCGTGATTTTAATCCTTTAATCCTGAATGGATCTGGACCATTAATGGAAAAAGTACTCGTATTCTGAAAATAAACATCTGCATGAATATCAGCTCTCCCCATTCATAAACCCAGAACGATCGAGTGAGAATTGCTTTCAATATAAGTGTGAATTAGTCTAGAAAAACAAACGAAGTCAGCTCGTCAGTGTTAGAGCATCCTAATCAATGAATGAACGTCTAGTAGTATTTTCCTGACGTACGAGTAGAAGCAGTCGTACGTCGTAAGACTGAACCATTGAGCCTCCACACTGACAGCTGACTCGTGCTTAGTCCACGTGCATACTCACATTTTCGTGAGATTGGCCCTGGAAGTCCTTAATTCCCCGATCCTTAAAACCTCCTCCACCGACTGGAAACCCACCCCCCTGCATACAAATTCTCTCCCGTCGTTCGTCACATTACAGCTCTCTAAATTTTCCAGGATTTTCGCCTCTCCTGGCATCACCCAGAAGCTACTGCTCTCCATCACGACGAAGAAAAACGTCATCAAGGTCCTTCCCTGCATCATCTTCCAGTTCAGTCTCCTTTCGAACCCTTCACAGCATCCCCTTTCTAATCCTTTCTCTTCTTATAAGATGATTGATCTCTCTCAAGGGTTGACTATGAACAATTTCTATCTTTAGGAACTTCCTCAGGCTCTGATGATTCAACCACCTGATTCGCTTCGAGACTTTTATTTTGAAAATTCTTAATTTCTTCTTGCCCTTTTGTTTCGGGGCTTGATGACAATTTCCCTTTAAAAGTTGATGACCCCCGTTATGAGTCACGAGTCGATGAATCCTCATCACAAGGGGTTGACCACGCATCGTGTCACCGTCACTCTCACATCATTACCAACATCAAAATCACTATAGAATCTATCTGAACCGGCGAATTCGAGCCGGCTCGGACCAAGAGTCCGCCAATCCACCATCGAGTCATTCACTTCACCATCCTCTGGTCCATTAAGAACCTATTCCCAAAAAACCACAAAATTCCCAAGTAACATCCTCTTTCTAAAATCCTTTTCTACTCATCACTCATTGCTCTCATCCAGATGCTGGGTTTAGATCTACAACCAAATTCTGGAGAATTATCATTTTTTATAATCATACAGCATCTATTTAATCCATCTGATTTAACTAATCCAACTGATCCAACTGATCAATCAGCAGACTCTTTTCATCAATTCAGACAAACCATCAATCATCAATTTCTGACTCTGATCCAACTGTCATCGCGATTTTTCTCGTGTTTTGTTATTTTTTCCGATACCAGAGCGAGTTTCGGTGAAACACACCTTCACTGAAAGCGAGAAGCAGGCACACTGAACATTCGCCGATTGAAGTACCTACGTGGGGTCTGCACTGATTTGCTATCTCTTTCGCCCCTTTTCCCTCTCTGTCGTGCGAATAAGAGACTCCTTTCCCTGGAGAGGGACTTTCCCTCCCTCTCCCTCTATTTTCTCCCTCCCCCTCTGGCCCTCTTCGTCTTTCTCTTCCTCTGTCTCCTGGCAGCTCGACAACACGCAACAGCCATCCGCTGGCTGGCTTTTGCTGCCAGAGACTGTCGCTTGGTCTTTCCTTGGCGGTGCTGGAGTTGGTGACTTGGTGTTCACTGGTGTTGGTGCTCATGCTCTGATCTTGCTCCGTATGACGTCATCGATCGCCCCTCACCCTATTACGTGATCAGGGCCGTAGCCGGGAAAAGTCCTGTGTGCGATTTCCGGATTTGGAAACTGGAAAGCTTGAAAAGCGGTGTGGAGAAAGCTCGAGATGAAGAAGGATCAAAGCATCCCTTTAGAGATCGAATTCTGGTTGCTTCCTTAATGACTGCGGAGGGATCGCTTTGGGGATTATGAAGATTATTCTGATTTAGAATTGTTGGGTTTATGGGGGTGAATTCTAAAGTTCGGATGCTCAACGAATTTCAGATTTTATTGCGTTTTAGAGGGAGATCTGAGGGTTATTGTGGTTATTTCGAAGAGCGATTTTCGCGGAATGTTCACTCAACAAAAATTTGGTTAGAATAACGAGAATTCTGGTTATTCTAACTAGAAAATAGTGTTAAATGTGCCCTTGCTATCAATTCTAGTTAAAAGTATTAGAAGTTTCTGGCTGATCGCATCTTCTGGTTATTTTAGTCAGCTTTTCTGGTAAAAGTAACAAGAATTTCTGGTAAGAATAACCAGAATTCTTTACTAGACAGTTTTCTGGTTTAACATTCTGGTCATATAACCAGATCATTAATTTATATATAAGCAATATTAATCTCCTCTTCCGAATCGCTAATAATTTCCTCTCTATGTAATTTCTTTGGGACAGTCAACATGAAAATAAATAAAAGGCACTTAGATCACTTTGTCGGCGTTAAAAGTGTCGAAAATTCACTTTTTTAAATTTTTTGTGAATGACGATTACATTTTTCGAACCAGAGTTAATTAATTAGAATTTTCTAATCATATTAACCAGAATTTGTGGTTAATATAGCCAGAGATTTTTTAACCAGACGCATCTAGTAACTTTAACCAGAACTTTTTTTTGAGTGTTCAATGTTCAATCTGCAATGGGTTATTTACGAGACTATGGGGATTTTGGAATTGGATTGTGTCTATTTTGAAACTGAAGTTAGGAAATGACCAATGTGTTATTATGGTTTTGAGGATGGAAATGAATGTTAAACAATTTTAAACTCCCTTTTAAAATTGCTATGGTACTGTAAAGTTTTCATTTTATTTTTGAAATATATTTGACGACAGTTTATTATTAAAGCAATAAAATACCACTTAAAGCTTGCGAAACAAAAATTATTTTCTTCTCATGTAAAGAAGAAACATATTTCCATAAAAAATGTGTCTTCTTAATATTTTTTAGCTACATACATTCCTGCTTGAGGAACATTTCTGCACATATATAGCACCTATGTGATGCTCAAGTGTCCACCGTACCCAGGGTGTCCTGTAGTTGAAGAAGAAGGGGTGATTCCGCGTGGGAAAGTAATCCGATAGTGGACAAGTAACGCTTTCTTCCATTCCACAGAAGAGTTAAAGTTACTCTCTCGCGAAAAGCTCGACCGCGCCCAGATAAAAATCGTAGAAAAGGTCACCGATTTGAAAAAAATTGACGCTAAAATATAGAAAAATACGAAAACATCACAAAAACCCATAATACAGCGTAGATAAATTTCCCAAAAAACTCGATATACCTCCTTTATATGTATGAGATGTATCGCTTTATCGAGTTGAATGGTTTATTCAACCCTTACGATACCATCGGGAACAGAATCGTTTTATGAAAGAAATATTCATTAGCTTGAAAAAAATTCAATACGTGTGTATAAAAGATCATTTATATCCATGTAGTAAGAGAATCTTATTCTAAAATCACTTTTTTTATCGAATATTTTCCCTTTTCGATTTATCTTTCGAATACATATAACTTTCCGTGCAAAACGGCATTTTATACATCAAAAACTCTGCGATTCGACCGTTGGCAGGATTCATAAATATGTACATAAATGTCATCTATAATGCATTCGAAGTCAGTGCACATCTGCAGAAACGATGTGTATAAAGCCATAAATTTTTATAGGCACAATGCGAATTTTTATTTTTATAGGTAACGAAGAAAACTTTACTCTTCGACAAACGATGAAAACTATAAAAATACGGTAAGCGCGCTTTTTCCTTTTTACGAGACGATGTAGAACTCAATCATATAAAAACATATAATATATATAATTGAAAATTGAAAGGCTTTAAATATAAATTGTTTGATTTGAACATTTATATTTAAATGACCCTGGGCGAATCTAACGAATTTTATTTAGAAAACCCGTTTCCAATTAAATTACGTTACTACGAAAAGCATTTTTCATTCATCAATTCGGGGAAAAATCGTGGGAGGAAAATGATTTAACGGAACATGTTTCCCTTATTTTTCACTTCTCGACAGACGATTAATTCCAAAGCCGGAAGAACAAAGTCCAGTATCAAAATACTGTCACTTTAAATAAAATATTTAAATACCGTAAATATCAGGCCGTATGACTTGAAATCTGTTCTTTTAAAATTTCTTTCTTGAAATAATTTCACCAGTTTTATCTCTTAAACTGTTAAAATAATGGAATCGAAATGAAACTAATGTTAGCAATTTGTGAGCAGATCATGTAAAGATTGTCGCTCGCTTTTTCAGAAATGGTCCTTCGCTAGAAAAACGACATGATTTATGTCAGAAAACACGACGTTGTCCGTTTCATCAAAAGCCATGTTTTCTTCCCCTTCAGATTTATCTTACTGAAAGCCTAGCGCGATGCTAAAATAATATTGACCCTTTTCTTTGATCCTCGCTACAAAAACATTGACTGCATCACTTTGTGAATCGATGCAGGAGTTTTGGCAAATGGAAAAGGGTCTTTTGGAATAACATCATTTTATATACATGAAGAGGACCATTAAATTAATTGCAGACTTAACAAAATATTATACATTGTTGTTTTACTACATATTTCTACCGTTGGTATATATTAGGGGTTTACATCCCCTTGTGAAGAAATTTTGTGTCACTCTTGTGAATTCATTTTTATACGAACGTATACTTATGCTATGAAGCGTCTCTGACGGAGGATGTAGAAAAATTGCGCCGATAAGCGCGAATCCATGTAATACAACACAAGCACACACAAACGTTTTGCAATGTGAAAAGATGCGAATGTGGAGGTGGCGAACCCCAGGGGGTGTTTTCTTTCTGTGTGTTACACGACATTTTCACGACAGTGAACTTATCAGTTTTCCTTCAGAATTTTTTTGCTCACTTCTACGCTTTTTATCCGCGGACGCCGTAAAACAATTCCACCTCTTCGGCATTATCACGGCTTGTCCCTGATCCTGCGATAAACTTCGGACTTTATTAGCAACCCGGAAACTCACCGAGGTTTTCTTTACTTTTCTTCAGTAGTAAAAAAGAAAAATTGAGCATCTATCTTTACTCCCTTCGTAAATCACGTCATTTCCTCTGCAGATTTTTTAAACCATCAACAAAGTCTTTCAAAATTATAGTGTATCAAATATAAAATAGTACAGTATATGGGACTGAAGTTTCAGACGTCTATTCTGACGAATTTTATTTGTTTCAATTTTTTATTTATAATTTCCAAAAAATAGAAACTAAGGTAGTGAAACCGTTTTTTTTACTGATGCTATTTTAGAATAAAAAAATACCTCCGTTAAAAAACGATTTTGTTAATTAAAATTAAAAAATTATTTAAGACTGAAAACCTGCCACAAGAAACAATTTTTTAACAAAAAATAACTCTTTGGCAAAAAGTATTAAAGTGGAACATTTTCAACCTATTCAATCAAAATATATTAGATAAAATTTTGACCAAAATTTCCCTTTGCGGAGAAGGATCATTTTGTTTTGTTTGTTTTGTTAGCATTTTTCTGTATTAGACCGGATCAAAAATGTCACATTTATAGTTTTTGGTTTAATTT
Source organism: Synergus magnus (assembly GCA_032275165.1). Classification (NCBI taxonomy): domain Eukaryota; kingdom Metazoa; phylum Arthropoda; class Insecta; order Hymenoptera; family Cynipidae; genus Synergus; species Synergus magnus. The sequence goes on from JAUESH010000036.1 coordinate 1,821,756, forward strand.
TAGGACATTATAAACTAAAAAATTGAAAAAAAATCGTCCTAAGAGGTGTCTGAAATTAAATAATAATGTCTCAGATTAAATAATAATGATTTCCCTAATTTTCAACATTTTGAAATTGTTTAAAATATCGATGAATTTTAATTTTTAATTTTAAATTTCAAGCAAATTTTCAATTTTTAGACAAATAAGTTATATTTTATTTCACCCGAATCTTTGGAAACTTTTAATTTGATACATCTCTGTTGACTAGCCTACGAATCCACATTCAGAACATCATAAGAAAGATAAAAATAACCAGGTTTTTAACATCTAAAAGAAAGGCAAACTGGATAATAAAGTACTTTAATTCTGCCTTCAAACCTAAAATTTATTTCTGTCCGGAATAAAAAAGTGAGAAGAAGGGTCATTTCCCTTGAAAAGGAAAAGAATGATACAGGAAGGACAAAGGGAAGATTATTAAGGTTTGGAGGGGTTCCTCTTAAAATGAGCAGGGTCATGGTTGAGGGCGATATTTTCGTTGAAAATGGTCTGCCAAGAATGTCGAGTACAATGTATGAAAAAGTCTTTCTGCTCACACATACCGAGCCCTTCAACTTCTTCCTTTCAGATTTATTTACCTGAGAACAGAATCAACATTCTGCGAAAATATCTTCCTTCCACACTGAAATTCGACTCTATTTAGGAATTTGATATCTTAGGGTGTTGATTGTCTCATCCAGTCTCAAAAAATTTATCTTCCTGATGGACTTCGCAGTTTAGGCGAAAGATAAATTCCAAACGTATCTGAAAGATTTGATTAAACAAGGAGCCGCAAAAAACCTAAGCCGTTCATTTTTCTTAAAAGAAAAATGGTAGTAAGACCTAAAGAAAATATTTCAGAAAAAGTTTCAAGACTAAAGATATTTCTCAACTTCTTATTTTCTGCAGCATTTATTTTCTGGATTGAACGTTAAATAATTACAAATTGTCAACAAACCATAGAATGGTTTAAAATGAGGTAATTTGTACAAATCATACAAATCTATTGTACAGATATTTTGACATGTTACAGGTGAAATTGTACATCTTAACGAAAATCTTTCTTTTTCTGTCACTATTGGAAGACAAAAAAGGCCAAGATGCCTTTCCTTTAAAAAGTATAAGTCTCGCTCTATCTCAAAATATAAATTACAAAATCTAAAAATTGCTTAGAAATTCTAGTGAAATAAATTAAATGTTGAATACCATAAAAATAATGATTGGGAAATATAAATGGATGCACTTTTCAAATTTGAGATCAGAGTTGAGTCATTTCACTTTACGGAGGTAAACCGTAATCACGGTTATATTAATTACGTATCTTTAGGTCAACTACCAAATCTTAATAAAAAAAGGAAAGAAGGAACTTTGTTTTATTTTCTAAGGACGTTTTAAAATCTCTTTATTTTTCGATTTTACTGGCAAAAACTGCGTTAAAAATATAGTCTCAAAATCCAGGCATTTAATAGTATATCAGAAACTACGTATAAAATATTTATAAATTTCCTTCTTCCTTTTTTTTTTTCTCCTTTAGGATTCACTTTTGATTAATTTAGAGTTATCGTGAAATAGTCTAAGAATATTATACAAAATACGCTGCCAGCTGCGCCATTTTATCTTTTGGTGGGCGAGGTTTTCCTCGACTTCTTCCTTTCGCATGACCGCGTCCTCGCATTGCCACTGGTTTCGATGCGACAGCCCTGTGTTTTTCTACTAAGGAAACGAAGGGTCTTGTGCAAAATACACATCCTGTCATTTCTGTTGCCTCGTCTGGAAGTTTAGTTTTGTCCTGAAAACAGAAAATTAAATATTGATTTATTTTACTGCACTCATATATGTTTATAATGCGAATGTCGATTTTAGGATTGGTATTTAGTATAATAAGAAGTAAAATTACCTGTTTATATTCCACTGTAACCATTTGAGCTCCACAATCGCAGATTTCCGTCTCCACATTAACTTTGTGTGCATTTTCGAAAAGATGGATAATAACGTCACATCGATTGCAGACTAATTTCCACTTCGGCGCAGCCGAAGGATCAAGAACCAGAATCCCGGAATCGCACTCTAAGCAACTCGAAATTCCATTTTGGTACATTCCATGCGGACAAGTTGGATGTGTACACATATTGCAACCGCTTCCCTTCTTCATTTCCCTGAAATTATATTAAAATTTTTATTTTCATTTTTTTTCTTTAGAGTTTTGATTCATTTATAATAGTTACAAACCTGAAGGGCGGGTTGTTGTAACAGTAAGGACAGAATGTGTAGCTTTTTCCTCTAGATCCACTGGACCAGGACAGCAATTCAAAATCGTCAAGAGGACATTTCAATTCCTTATAAATTCGAATGTTTCCATTTTGAGGCAAGTTGTAAGTTTCGTTACAATGCGCACAATGCATTCGAGAAGGTTTCGTTTGAATGTATTTCATATACCGACGACACTTTCCGCATCTAGAATGCGACTTTCCAGACGCCGAAAGGGGCGAGAAGGTAACTTCAAACAACTGATCCATTGCTTCAATGTTTTGGACAAAATAGGCGAACTTTTGTTTGAAAATCTCGACTGTGTGTTGTAAAACTGCATTGAAATCAATTCGACCGATGGCTATCAGATTCAGTTGTTCCTCGACTGCAGATCTCATCGTTGGCAAAACTAATTCAGGATCTATCTGAAAATTTCCATAATTTCTGTATGCACTAGAAAATAAATTAAAATCTGTATTTTTCGGTACATAAAATAAAGAAAAACTTACTTTTTGATAACCATGAACCAAAACGATCCCTAGGGAAGTTGGAACCAATTTTCTGCCTGTTACGACAGTAACATAATTCCGGATACAGATATTGTTAATATGCACAGGTATCGAAGCATCAGTTCCGATACCATGTTTTTCCATCAGAGAAATCAACTCTGATTCCGTGAGATAATCGGGGGGCTGGGTATAGCATTCAAGCAATTTTGCCTGAATAGAAAAATATGAATCAGTAAGAGAATTTAAAATACAATTAAAAATATGATTCAAAAGTAAAGTAAACAAACATACGTCTTGAATATTGACTTTATCTCCAACAGCGATTTTAGGAAGTGCCTCGCTACTACTGAGCGCTTGCCATGTGAGTAGACTCGTATATCCAGGATCTATTAAAGAATGACCCGTAGCCGAGAAAGTTTCCATTCCTATTTCAAATTTAATCGTGGTACTCAAGTATTTACAATCTCTTGCCAACTGTAATAAAAATAAACTTTACGATTTATGTACAAAATACCTGATGAAACTGCATCCTCTATAAATATTGAGAAATTTACAAACCGTGGCGATAAAATGCCTCGTTATGTAATCATATAATCTCCAAGCATCACCATCTAGTTCATTTCTGGAAGCTTGTTTCATTGGCGTAATTGGTGGATGGTCACCTGCATCGTGTCCTTTCTTCGGCCTATTTATTCCAGCAGCCAGAATCTTTCGAACCTCGTCTCCCCAATCCGAATTATTCTGTTGTTGCTTTAATGTTGCTCTGAAATGAAAATTATATATAAATAAACGTCGACAATTCTGGTAGAGCAAAAGTTAGGAATCTTAGCGAGTAACTCACGTCAGATCGAAGTTCTCAGGATAGGATGTAGTTTCCGTTCGAGGATAACTGATGTAACCTTGAGTATAGAGACGCTCTGCTATTTGCATAGCATGATGAGGGCCCATTCCAAGACCGGAACTAGCAACTCTCATCAGTTCTACAGTGTTGAGAGCAATGGGCCTCGATTTTGTCTTCTCAGTGCTCTGAATACTCGCAACCCTTTCAAATTAAATACTCATTGATTTGAAATCGATTTTAATATATAATAAAAATATGAGTTCAATATGAGTAGAGAAAAACCTACTTTGCCCATTCATGTTCCTTTACATGGCTCAGAAAAATGGAAGCCACTTCTTTGTCGAATGAACGTATTCGATTCCAGTTTAAAACTAGATCTTTTTCCTCTGGCGTTTTTACTGTTACCTAAGATAGAAGATTAACAAATATGGGCATAAAGTCAAAAACAATTAGACAAAATACTCGTATCTTCAATACCTGAAGAACCCAATATGCATCCGGCTTAAAAGTCTGAATTTCGTCGTGTCTCTGAACACAAAATCCCAAGGTGGGAGTCTGGCAAGGTCCATAAGATATCAAAGAAGCGTCCAGATCACCATACTTTCCCTAGAAAATATAATATAATAAATAAGCGAAATAGGGATAAAACTTCATAAAAAATTCTTTAATAAAACATACTTGGAAAAATTTGGTTTGGAATCTCGTAAAGGCACAACCTATTCGCAAATCAAGTTCTTGACGAGCGTCCACACTTTTTGCTTCATTTTCGTTAGGTTTTACAAGATTGTTAAGTGCTGCTTTTACATCTTTATCAGTAATAGCAGAGAATTTAGCTCGCCAGATGTCCTATAAAATATTTATACTTTAGTTTATAAGAAAGCTACAAAATGATTTCAATTTGATATTTTTCGAATTAATTTATAAAATTATTTTACGTTGGGAGTTAATCGTCGAGACATTCCTTGTTGAACTGCATTGATTACTTCGAAACAGATGTTTTCTCCTTCTTTATCACAATCTAGCCAAAGCACTAAGTAATCGCAGTGCGAACCTTCTTTCGCAAGAAAGTAGGGGATTTTCAATTTCGGTACTGCTTCCTTTTTTTCAGTTTGGCAAGAAAATAACTCGGCCTGAAATTTTATGCAGAATTATTATTTATTTTTTTAGACTTTCATTTGGTTGAATTTGAATTCTTTTATCTTTTATTTTTGGAATTGTATTCTTACCGGGTCGACTTTATCCCAGTTGTTGTATTTTCCGATAAAATCGAGACTCATGACGTGACCGCAAACTGATGTCATTTTAAAATTAACCGTTTCATTGCGAAACTGGCCTACCCATTCGTGAACGGAACAAGAACCATTCAAGCCTGTGGTAAATGTTTGTTAATATTCTAAGTAATAATTTACGTTCGTAAATATTTTTTAAACTTAGTACTTACGAAATATAAAAAGTACTTTAAGCTTTTTTAAAGTATGCTATTGCTATATATATTCTGAATAATCGACTATTGATTTTAATTATTAAAATTTTATGGTAGTATTACAAAATTTAAATTTCAATTACTTTAGAAAATTTGGTATTTTTAAAATTTGATTACAAAACTGTCCTAACTGTTCATTACTTTTTGTTAATTTACAAAAGATCAATAATTGTATAACACTTAATATTTTAACGTTAAATTTTTTTATACGACTAGAGATTTTTTTTTCAATCAAAAATTTAATTTCCTTCTGTGAGTTTCCGAAAATTCTTAAAAAGATAATTTGATCTTTATAATGATTTTGTCTTGACGTCTTTAGCCTTTAATTCTTCGATTTTTTTTAAAACTTAAAAAATTTTTTTTTAAACAAAAATTATTGTAGTGAATTTCTGTTATTCATCAATCCTAATTTTGTGTTCAATGATTTAATATCGAATTTGTAATATTTTTTATAGTGAAATTTTGTGAGAATCACATTGTCTTTATCCAAAAATGAAAATTGTTAATTTATTTGCTTCGAAATTACTTTTAGGGATTAAAAAGAGATTTACAGTCCTTTTTACTTCATTGTTCAGTATTTTTAAGCACTGCTGTTGATTTTTTAATTGATATTAAGGAACAAAGCACAAATTTGCAAAAAGTAAAGCAATTAATGTTTTATAACCTACCTTTTCTGGAAGTACATCTTCCATTGCTTAATATATTCGCAAGAGATGCGGCCAAAGATGGCTTTTCAGCCACCATAAGTGCAGTCTTCATTTTTATTAATTAAGTACACCTGATTATTAATTGCAAATTATATTTTCCAAAATGTTATTTTCGGACTTTTCGGAGCACTGTCATTGTCATTTCTAAACACGGGTGTGTTCTTAGTTCCCGCTTCCCGGCTTGTGACGGCGCTGAGATCGGTTTGATTAAATTGGCGCAAAACTTGAATTGCTCAATTTTTTAGTTTTAATAATTTAAAATCTTTAAAAATCTAAAAATTAACTGAGATATTAATTAAGATTTAAATGTATTACGTAGTAAACTGATGATTTAAAAATTTAATATTAAAAAAATTTTAATCGATTCAAGTATTAAATCAAATCTTTAAAGCTGAACCTAATGCAATTTCACAAAACCAATTAGCTAATTGAAGCATTAAGTATTAAAGAGTTGCAATTAAAGTTTGCATTTTCAAACCGGTTTAAAATAGAAAAAAAGATTTTAATTTGAGAGATTAAAAATTTCAAGATTTAAAATTATATGCGATAAGTTTTCTGTTTAAAGAATTACATAATAACAATAAGATTGAAAGAGAAATAAAATTTCATTTTAACGGTAGTAATATTGCAAAATAATCTTATGCAATACAATAGAAAATTGCAAGTATTTTCTAAATCAATAAATAATCGGAAAAGTGGAAAACTCTAAACAAGCCTTGAACTAATTCATTGGGTCGGAAACATTGCCTTACCCCACTAAAAACATAAAACGTAAGCTCTCAGAGTTCTCAGTCAACGTGGCAACTCTCCCAGAACGAGAATCCGTAGGAGTGAATGTACTAGACTAACGATTGAATCTGTTAAACATGCAGTTCTGTAGGTCGATTGACTCGTATTCGCGTGGGACGGTAAGGCAAGCAATACTAACTAGAGGCACGCGTTCCTAAGACTAATTAAATATCCCTCTGTTTCTGAATTTTCATTTTAATTTCATAGTCTCGCAATAATGTGTATCACATATGTACATACGCAAAGATACATCTACAAAGTATTGTGTACTCTACGTTCTTAGAACATTCTTAAAGCATTCTTAAAAAGATCTTAAAAAGTTCTTAAAAAATTCTTACAACTTTCTTAAACAAATTGATGGTAACATTTAGAAAAAGAATTGTAGAAAAAACCAATAAAAGGCTATAATTAAAGTACTGATTTCATCACTGGCAAGTTATTTAAAAGAGTTTCTTTCTTTGAAGACTTGATTTAGAGGCACGTAGGGAGTATACTGATCAGGAGCGTATAATTCGTCCACTTGTAAATCACAACGTAGAATCACGACTCCGGACGGGTTGACCTTAACTTTAATCTTCGTCAATGGCGTTAGGATGCCGTAGTCGACATCTTCGTACAAATCCTGCAAAAAAAGATTTAAAATGCGGATAAAATTAAGTATATTAAATAGAATAATAGAAGTTTTGATTAGTCGATTCAAAATTTGTAATCATACCTCGACACGATAACCACCAGGATATTGTAATCCGAGTTCTTTCAAGGTCACAGAAACATCAGAGGGAGTTCCATCCGTTCTTCTGTTCAAAAATGCTATGGCGTAGGAATAATAGGTTTGGTAAACTGGAGTAATAGGCCTTGCCCAAATCTCAATGCCTTTGTGCTGAAGAAAAAAAAAACACAGATAAATGTTATTAATGTTCGTCGAATGCAATTAAACTTCAAAGTCTGATTTATGAAGTTTCTAATTTACATGCTAATACAGGTGGTTTCTATTCGCACTAATTTCACTTTCATCATATAAATATAGAATACTCATGGAATCAAATCATAATTTCGAATTTTATGAACACAAAAATTACAATACTTAAAAAATAAATTATTTTACGTATATTTTCGCATTCTTAAATGTATTTTCTATTCACTTGAATTCTTTTGAAATCCCATGAAATTATTTCTGAAACCAACCTTGTAGATTCTTCTTCCTTGAATTCCAAGGGGATCCTGATCCACAGCGATGATTTTCTTATTCTGTAAAATAGCTTTGTACTCTGGTCTGATGGTGCGGAGGTCAACGGACATCAAAAGAGGAGCGGCAAGAACAGCCCAAAGAGCCATTTGAGTTTTGCTCTGTTCATAACTCAATCCAAAATTGCCAATAATCAGCATATCAGGATCGTTCCAATGTCCAGGTCCTGCATTTGGCACAATGGCATCTTGATTATTACCGTAATAATCAATAATAGTTTCAAGACTGTTCCAGGAGTCCTGAATGTCGTCAAAGTTCCTCCACAGATTGCAGTGACGAATTATAGATTTGAAGTCTGGCTGAAAATAAAATTCAGAAACATAATTAGGTCATTAAATTTTGCTTCTCATCTCGTTAATGATGTGAGGAAGGAAATATATTTGGATCACGTTTCTCTTTAGCTTCCTTTCTAAAAAGGTATTATTAGGAAGACAGCATCAATATGTAATAATAGCTTCTCCTGTGACAAATACATTTAGCTTTCTAACTTTCCTTCAAACTGACACAATGACGAAGAAAGAATCACTTTATTGTTTAGTTTAGAGCTATTCTTTATGGGGTTTTAAATTTATTTTCGGAAAGTGATTGGTTTGGGAATTCGCAGATTACTTACTTTCATTCCAGCGTAGATTTGATAGACAGGCCAACTACAGGAATAAATCATGGGTCTGCCAGTGCGGTTTAGGTGGAAACCGAATTCTGGGTAGCCTAGGAAAATTTAAATTTGTGTTTGAGTCAAAGTTTTAAGAGAATTTTTGTTTCCAAGGTTTTTACTATTTAGATTTAAAAGAGAATAAAAAAGCTTTTATTAATTATCTTCAAATTTTACCTCTGTCCATTTCGCTAGGATGAGCGTAACATCCATCCAGCTTAACGTAATCTACATCCCAGGACGCAAAAAGTGCAGCATCAGTTTCTAAATAACCGAGGACTCCTGGGTATCCTGCGCAAGTGTAATTGCCATAATCTTCATAAATTCCAAACTTAAGCCCCTTGGAATGTACCTGAAGACGTAAGACTTTATTATCGCAACAGTAAAATATAATACTAACGATAATAAATTTAAAATAAAAAATTAATGATCGGTAAAAATAATCCATATAAAACATTTTAATTAAAGAAAAAATTTCTAGAGATAGGGAATAGAAAAATGGGCAATAAATATTAGAATTTAAGATTCTCAACAGATCTTAGATCCGATGATTATTACATTATTATGGTATTATAGTATAATAGAAAAGTCATAGACCTCTCTTTCACAATTTCTGTGGTGCAATAGATTTTGGTATATCTTACGTAATTTGCAAGGCTCTTCATGCCATAGGGAAATCGTTGCCTATCTGCCACTAGTTGACCATTGGAATCTCTGTCCTTTTCTAGCCAACAATCATCTACATTTATGTATTCGTATCCTACTTCTGCATAACCCTCTGCTACGACAATATCTGCCATTGTTCGGAACAGCCGATCGCTATGAATTGCGAAAAAAAAGGATGAGTTCGTTGCGTCATATCGATACAAAAGATGTATTCAGTATTTCAAATCATTATTGCATTCTCGTTCTTTCTTAGCAGACAATAAGAGATTTCATTTCAGATAAAAAAAAAGATATTGGGGATAGGAGATTTAATTGCAGGATTAAATGAAGATTAATCGTTATAATATCAGGGTACGATAAGCGCATATATAAGATATATACAAATCAAATTGGGAAATAAATTCTTATATCAAGGAGTCTACTCAGAATCTCTGAAAAAAATTCCTGCTTATTTCTGGTCATTCAGATTATTTTAAATATTTGAATTTAAAATTCTTCGTTAATTAATTAATTGTTTTTATTCTGATGTTGGTTATAATTTCTAAAACAAGTGCAAAAGGCAAATGAGAATGTCACATTAGCATCTCATTATTGTGATATCAACCTAGAATGTGTATTTATGTAACATTCTTGATAGGTCTGCACCAGGTATTTATAAATAATTCTTTCTTCACACACTTCAAGGACTCGTGTCCTTGATGCACGCAAAGAAAGCCGTACAACTTGAAATTTTTTGTTTTTCAAAAAGTGACCTACATATTGCGACTCCTGAACTCAACTCGTACTTTCTAAAGCGTTCAGGAGTCCAAATTTTTCAGTCTACTCTCTAAATTTGCACCTATTGCATATTTTATTCCAACTGAATTAAATCAATAAAGTCAACGAAATCAATAAGTATAATAATAACGATGTCAGTGAACTCAGTATTTTGATCTTGAGAGTATATAGACTCTATATAGAAAAAAAAAAATACAATGTTTGCAATTCGAAATAAAAGATAAGCTATCTATCATATTCTTTTATGATTGTTTTGATGGAAAATTAATTACAATCTATTTTATCGAAGTTATTTTATCAGAACAATATATATGGCTTCGATCAACTAATATTAGAGATCAATAAATAATCAATCAAAGAAACAAAACTTGTTCCAATATTTTGTATTGACAAATATCAAACAATTATATAATTTACATTATGAACTTGTAGGTACATTTTATAATTTTCATGTACTGTAAGATGAAAAAATATGAATCAAAAAAATATGTAAAGGATCGATTGTTAGTTTTCTGCACATCATTGTGGAATGAGTGGCAGGCAACGGGTAGAATTATGATTTGTAACCGGGAAGTAAACATGAGTAAAATTACATCCTCTATTATAACGCACTCTTTTTTACAAGGTCTTGCCAGACTCCCATGTGATCAAATCAGCAATAGAGGATTTCAAATCGTGTGTAAAGCATCGTCATCTTGAAATAATTACAAAGAATTAAACACGTGAAGAAATCTTCACACTCTATTGTCTCAAGATTGCAATATTTATTGTGTAATTTTATTTTTTATTTGACATTCTTTCATCTTTTATTGAAAACATTTTCAAAATATGTTATAAAGATAGAAGAGATTTCCGATTTAACGAAAATATACGTTTCTTTTCATGAATGAAGTACACTAAATGTCTAATGAGTGAAAGTACTATCGCATTTAATTAAAGTGACTTCTATTTTTGGTCACTTAAATAGAAAACAGGTTTCGTTTTACTTTATCGAACTATAGTGACCAAGACATTTTCTGCTCGATTGTGATTTTTTCGCAGAATGAGAATAAATGGTGATTTATTTGATTGAATATTAATGTAATATTGCTTTTTTTAAGTAGATCAGATCTTGAGAAATAAATACAGGGAAAAAATCTTTGTTTATTGTGAAAAGGTGTTTCTTTATTTTTTTTATCTTGTAATGAATATATCGTGTGGAAATTTTCTAAAATGAAAAGTTTCCTATTAGAATTTTTTGTTTATCAGAAATAGGAGAATATTTTATGGAAAGAGCAACGAAAACGAAAGCACGAAATTTACATGCGAAATAAGATTCAGAAATTCTGTTGTGAATCACTTTCACTCTTCGTAAAACTCTGAATTATTTCGGCAGAAATTGCTCAGTGGAATTATTGATCAGGTTATTTTAGTTTTATTGTCCGAAGTTCCGGAGCGACCAGTTTTCGCTTAAACATTGTCTGTTTTTTTTTAAGTAGTAGCATTAAATGTAGATTTGAAATTTCATGAATTGAAATTGTAAGACTGGAAAATTATTCAAATAAAATTTAAAAAATGGAAAATCCCGGAAATAAAAATGTCAAGATTTTTAACCGGTAATTAAAATTAAAAACAATACTATTACACGTAGTTAATAGTGTCACATTACTGACCATTTTTTCAGAATAAAAAAAAAGAGAAAGCCTCTGAACCCAGAAAGCCCTGATTTTCGAACGTATTTAGGCTTTAAAGGTCAAATTCAACATTGCAATTTCTATTTTGGCGTAAATAACGCATATTATGGTTCTTTTCAATTAAAAAACTATTTTTTTAAATATTTATCATTATTGTATTCATTTTATTTTTCAACTTTGGTTTACTGTTGATTAAATAATAATTTAGACGAAATAAAGAAAATATCTTCTCTATAAATATTTATGAACAAGAATGGCTTGGTGCAAAAAATGATTTTACATATATCGGTGAAAGTTTATCACAGGTCGATATCCTTATTCTGAATCCTTGAAAAGTTGAAGTCCTCCATATTCAGGATTAACAAAAAATAAAATGTGGATTCATTATCAGTTAACTATTTAATTTTCAAAATAACAGATTTAAGGAATCGAAAAACAATAAAGACTCTGGAACTGTCTTTAAAGAAATTGTCAAACTTTGTAATCTTATTGCCACTTCATTAAGAAAAAAATAAGTGTGAAAGTATAGCCATAATAAGTTCGTAATAAATAAAAGATAATCCGTTTATAAAAGTGAAAACATATTGAATAATTAAAAACAAACTTACTCTAGATGAGAAATTCATATTGGCAAAGTGTACAGGTAATTAAAGCAGAAAAGAGAGTTCATTCAAATATAATTTGAAAAGTCTTATGTAAAAAAAGAGTGATTAACATATTGATTAATTATTATATAAAAATGAATCAGTAATAATAAAGAAATAAAATTAAATAATCTCAAAAATGCTTTAAAAACCATGTTTCAATTTTAGTCTTTTCTTCTCAAGTTTCTTTGTTTATTTTGCTTAAGCAGTTACTGTTTATTTCTATCTCTCCTTCACTTTTTTTATTATTATTTATTTCATTTAAATTGAAATTTCATTCTATTTTGAATCCTTAGAATTATCAAAGACAAAGAACAAACTGTTAATTCTTCTCTATTTAATAATATTTGTTGTCATCGACATTTCACTCTTCCAGTCAAAGATTCTGAATAAATTCACATAAAAATATTGCAATCTAGTTTCTCCATACGATCTTTAGATTAACCGGTTTAATTTTAGCGAACATTTTAATTTTGAAGCCGTTTTTTGAATATTGTGCATCCAATTTCGCCAGAATTTACAATTTTGTTTAACTTTGTCAGAAACTCTTACAAATCTCCAGAACCTAAATATAAATAAATATTTCAGACAGAGGTCTAATAAACTTTCAGAAATGAGAAGCATTAAAATTTAAAAAATGCACTTAAATATTGAAAAGGTACAAGTACTAATTGGTCGCTTTCCTTTTCTTTGAGCAGAAAAGTAAAAGTAGTGAATACTGAAATCCAAGTCGAAAGTAAGAGTGATTGAATCTAACATAAGTAAAATAAAGAGAGCTGAAGATTATAAAGAGTTAAAGAAATACAGAATAAATAAGGTGTGTTCCTAGATCTTACAAAACGAAACTTCTTACCTGATACAGTTCTCAGGATCATTTTTGCAATCAGTATTGCACCGAAACCTTTCCCATGCGAGCCACCCCATGGGAGGTGTTCGTGCCAATCCATTTTCCAGGGCAGTCACGAAACTTGCCACCGAAAAACTAGCCACTAACAGACACCACGTCCTTGCCATCTGCATCTTTCTGCAATTTCACAGATTCCTTTAACTTGAATCACAACTTATATCACAAGAGGCTTGGCCAGTCAAATATCGCCTGTCAAACTGGAGAACATAATTTTGATAATATTGATAATTTTGTAGAATAAAGAAATCTAAATATCCGAATAAGGAATTTCGTCTATTTGAACTATTTCGAAAAAAGCGCGTGCTATAAAAGTCAGTGGAGACTGCGGTCATTAGGAGCTCAAGAAAATTGCCAACCACATCCTGAACTGCTCCTGGCAGACTGATCAGTGATCTGATATAAGACCTCCGAGCCAAGAGGCAAGAGGCAAGAGTACTTTCACCCAATGCCCCATTTCATTTTTACACACAGGTAGAAGTTCTCCATTGTGTGTGATCAGTTTCCTTTCATATATACTCGACGTTCACAGAGCATACAAGCGAGTTGTATCCATTTATAGTATAATTACGAGCAACGAGCGTGATCAAGAGTGGGTGGGTATACGAGATACGAGAACTTTACTATATACACACAAAATGTACGAGAACTGTAACACTATATGTCGATTCGAACTCTAGGTGAATTGTAAATTGTTAGGCGCGTTCTTTGTTCCCACAATCCTGATAGACCGGGACCAGGTGATGTGAGAACATGACAATTGAATATTTTAAATGTGTACATTAGTAGGAAATCACGTATAAGAGACGAATTTTGTAACCAAAATAGTCGACGTTGAAAGAAAGGATAAATTTGGGTTAACTTACAGATTGTGTCAATTAATATGACAGAAGAATTTTCTGGATCCTCTCTTTTGAGGTTTCTTTTATATATTAGGTTATGTGAGGTTATGTCCGAGAGACTGAGGGGCATTATACCTTGTATCTGACTAAGAATTAATGAAATAAGGGGACATACCATACCACTTGTCATATTATAAGAAGTCTCAAGGATACCGAAGTCCGGTAGAGAAAAAAGAAGAGGAAAATGTTGGCAGAGGATGAAAAATAACCTATAAGAGGTTCGAGATCGAGATAATGAATTCTAATGGATTCATTGTAAAAAAAAAAAAGAAAGAACTGGCCTGGAGGTGAATTTCGTGATACAGAGAATCCGAGGTTCTTTATAACGAGTTAAGTAGTTTATTCTATTCAAATTTTTCAGATTCAATAAGGTTCTTGATTTGTTTGTTGTTAAACGCACCGATTTTGACGTTGACGTTTTTTGTCTCACGTGTCTGACGAAAGACGACGCAGGCCCAACACCTGTCTTTTTTTTTGTTTACTAACAAAGGCATGCGCGATTTGTAGGTATTTTTAAAATGAAAGGGTAGGTATATTATTATTATTGTATAAATATTTTTAAATCCTGTAAAATTCCTCGAAGTCTAAAAGAATCCTTGAATTGAATCCAATTTTGAAATTGTTTGATATCCCTGAAACTATAATTTTTAATAAATCCCTTGAAATCTTTTGAAATCTCTTTAAATCCCATAAATACCTTTAGAATCTGTTAAAATTTCTAAAAATCACTGAATGGAGTAAATTAAAATTAAAAAATTCTACTGGATTAGAATTCTTACTTTTTAAGGACATTGGAACCAATTTCTAACTTTAAGATTGGATTTCCTGATTTTACTCAATAAATATTATAATTAGATATTTATTTGCTCTGTAGCGCTGTTCAGTTTTTAAGTAGAAATATCCATACAGAGTGAAAAAATGTATAATTTCAATACTTTTTCTATAAAATGAAAAGATGGAATTTTGAAGTTAGATTGTGAATTCTTCATTTTGGGAAAGAAATATTAAAGTTAACTATTTTTTCGCTCTATAGACAAACTTCTATTGTAAAGAAGAAAAGCGCTACAGAACGAAAAAATATCTAATTATAATATTTGTTAAGTGAGGCGAGGAAATCGAATTTTGAGATTAGAACTTGGACCCAACACCCTTAATTTTAATTTCAATTTAAAATGTTGAAATTTCAAAAAGTTTATAATTTAAAAATTTGAAATTTCATTTTGTCTCTTAGTTTTTAAATAATATGAAATGATATGAAAAATTGTCAAAATATGAAAAGATTTATGGAAAAGTTATCAAGAAATGAAAAATAAATGAGAATGTAAAAATATTTGTAATACGATGGAAGGCGTGTAAAATCCGAAACACATAAAATTTAAAATTGGCTATTAACAGATTAATAGTTTTGTTATGAGTAAAATTTTTCTACCTTGCGTGTGATGAATTACAACTGTTAACCAAAGATTGAAAAACTATTTATAAAAACTATACGACTTTTAGAAAAGCTATATAATTTTTTAATTTGTTA
>JAUESH010000036.1:1851941-1893999 GCA_032275165.1 Synergus magnus
AATCAAATGAAATCCCTTAAAATCCGTTAAAATTACTTGAAATTCTTTAAAATGTTTTAAATCTTCTGTAAATGTCTCACAATCGTTTAAAATATTTCAAAATCCCTTGCGGTTCATTAAAATCTCTTGAAATATCTTGAAATATTTTCAAATTCCTTCAAGTTCATTAAAAACTGTTAAAATATCTTGAAATCTTGTGAAATCTCTGAAAAAACCTTTCTTTTTATCACTTGAAATTCTTTAAAATCATTTAAAATATCTTATAATTCTTTAAAGTCTCTTTAAAATTCCTTTAAATTCTATAAAATCCAGGGCAGACTAGACGTCTGAAACTTCAACCCAATACTTTCGATGCCTTCACAGCGGGGCGAAAGAAACAGTTTCAACCCTAGGGTTGAAAGTAAAAAACAACTGATAGTTTCAATAACAGTTTCTTGAACAGTCTCATTGAAATTGAACCGCCGCATCGTATAAGGGCTCTCTAAAATTGAATCAATGGAAGTTGACTGATTTTCAGTGACTCTCTTTTCAAGATTTCATTCAGTGAAAACCCACTGAGAATCAGTGAAAAGTCACTGAAATCGTTAGTAATCGTCACTGAACTACTGAAAATTTCAGAGACTTTTCACTGATTAAAATCATGAGAAAAGAGTCACCGAGAA
Organism: Synergus magnus; assembly: GCA_032275165.1. Lineage (NCBI taxonomy): Eukaryota > Metazoa > Arthropoda > Insecta > Hymenoptera > Cynipidae > Synergus > Synergus magnus. Next base: position 1,852,604 of record JAUESH010000036.1, read on the forward strand.
TCAGTGAAATTTCTATGATATTTCACTGATTCAAGTTTAGAGAGGTGGTATACAATTTTTTGGTCTGAGCGCAAACTGATCCTGACAATGTAAAATTGTAAATTTAAAAATATTTTTTGATATTATGCAAGCAAATGAATTACTTGAAATATATTTCCAACAGAAAAAATTGAAAAAAAATTTCAAAAGGGGTGAGAAGCCATAGCGCTCGGAGCAAGAAATGTTATACCCCCTTATTCGATGCGGCGGTTCAATTGTCGCCTTTCGCCCCTTGTCACATAATATACTATTTCAAGATTCAATCTCATTTAAATCTTCTGAATGGAAGCGGAAGACTTAAAAGCCCAGTAGATCGTTGCGCCAGTGGCCCACGTCCATTACAGAGAAATCGCCTAACTAGAGACTCAGAGGCCTATCGAAAGGTCTCAGCATTCTGTCAATTAGTTATATTAAACTTGATACACTGAAACTAACCCAGTTATGCGAAAGGGATATTGAATAAATTCAACGCGCAGTCGCTGCATCCTCCACATCGACGGTGGTTGCACCTTCTCTCTCGATCTTTCAACAATCCCCCTCTCTCTTGCTCTTTCAACTATGGTCCATCCTGCCACCCTGCCACCCTGCCGGCTACTTGTTGTCTACGGGGAAGCAGTCTGTTGTTCCCATGCAACAGTAATGTTGCTTCTAGTGCCGCGAATTGCTACCCATCGCGCACTCTACTTCATCAAAAACCTCGGCCAAGAATGTTCTGAAGCTCGGGAAAATTCCTGAGAAAAGAAGTTCGTTCCTTAATAAATAAAAATTCAAAGATAGACCCTTCTTCGGATATTTTAAAAGAAGAATTATTAAATTTCCTGATAAAGTTCCTGAGAAAATATTAAAGAAACTTCTTCTAAAGGTTTTTCAAGAAGGTTGCACATTGGAAAGTGGAAGCAAAGCTTTCATCATTGATGGGGAAGAGCGTCATTGACCTGATTATGTTCCTCGACGTCTGTCAGTTGTATTTCCAAACAAGGAAGAAGTCAAAAGACCTCTGTACTCTTTGGGCCATTATCACCTTTATCAAAACTGAAGACTCTGGTGACTTTTTACGTTGGTGTCGAAGTTACACGGTGCTTCACCTGAGACATAAAGAAGAGGGAGGACGTGCCAGTTCACGTGAAAAAATTCGAGGAGCGGAAAAGAAGATACTTCGAATTCTTCAGGAATTATTTTACTGCGGGTGCCTGCCACCCAACAATCTCGGAATCTGAACGCCTGATCAGTTTCAGAGAATGAATTCAATGAAATGAATGAAATTCCTATTCGAAGTGGAACTTCTCGAGGTCGAGGGATTTTCTTCAATTTTTTATGGATGATCTGATCATTTATCTGAAATAGAAGCTAAATACTAAAAACTAAAGGATTTTAAATCTTATAATTTTCCTTTATTAATAAGAAATTTATTAATGAAAATATTCCTTTAACAAACTTCATGCCTTGGGAATTTATGCTCGTAAAGAAAATCTGGGACGTTATTGTGGGGGAAATTCGATTGTTTAGGTTCCAGCATACCTGTGGATTCTATGCGAGGGTGTGAATTCCCAATAGGGTCACGGTTAGTTCTACTTGCCTACTCTAGGGATATTTTATCCAGCTTCAGGGTTGAAGCATTTTAAATGATTTTTTTTAAAATAAATAAATGGATTTATGGGTTGGTTTTAATAGAAAATTATGAAGAAAACTTGGAATATTAGAATATTCTAATTCCAAATAGATCGAATATAATTGTCCCCAGTTTCACAATGAGTGAAAATTCAATTGTAAATGCACTCGTGCTCGTTGAAGATAAAAGTTTTTAGAATCGGATCGCCAGTTTTTATAAATCATCGATAATTCTGGGAAATGACGCTTTAAAAAAAAAAAGAATCTTTATTTTAAACGTTGTTGGAATACAAATGTTTTTCAAATGAATTAAATTAAATTAATAAAAAATTGTTTTCAGTAGTGTGACCACGCGTGTGGATGCGGCCAAAACGTCGAAACGAGAGGGATGACTGAAAGCGACAGTGAGCAAACAGCTCGGTCTTTGGCCCTAGAGCAAGCATATGTCCACGAAGTCTATGAACAATGTGCCGAAAAGACTGTACAAAACAAACAATGGCCACGAATTTACCAATTTCTCGAGGAATTGGAACCGGGAGCCCTTGTCTGCGACATAGGTTATTTTTCAAATAATTCCAACGATAAAAAATTATTCGCTCCTGCCGGGACTCGAACCCACGCTCTGTTCCGCAAAGGCTGTCTTTAAAACCGAGCGGCTCATGTATTATGCAGACAAGGGTTCGATTCCTGGCACTAGTGAATATTTTTGTTGACTTATAAAATAGCTGAATATTAATCAATATTTATATTGCGTTAAAGGTTGCGGCAATGGGAAATATCTGAACGTCAACCATAGTGTTTATAAAGTAGGGGCGGACCGATGTAAGAGACTGACGGATATAGCTAGAGAAAAAGAAAATGAGGTCGGTATTTACTTTTTGATTCGTAAATTAGTAAAATTTTGTTAAACATCTAAATAACAATGTTTTATTCTAGGTTTTAATATGCGATAATTTATCGTTACCTTTCCGAGACGAGAGCTTTGATGCAGTGTTGTCAATCGCTGTTGTTCACCACTTCGCCACAACCGAAAGACGAGTTCGAGCTTTGAAGGAACTTGCTCGGGTTTTGAGAATAGGTGGACGTCTCATTATTTCTGTATGGGCTATGGAACAGAGGCACCGAAAGGTGAGTTAAAAAATAATATTTAAAGATATCTGAAAATGTTTTTTAAAAATACAAAATTATGCAGAAAATATGGAAAATACTTGTGCGTCAATAATCATCAATTTTAGCGCGAAATCAATACCCCTCACCCGAGTACCTATAATAACAGTAATAGCTAATAATAACTTCTAGGGATCGATACAAATATACTTTTCCCGAAACTGGCATGAGCAAAAAGCATAACTTCACAAAAGTTTCGCCTTTGACGATTTTAAATAGAAACTTTTTCAAAAAAGCTTTCCTGAAACGTTTTTTTTTTAATTATACTAGCAAACCAACAGGCGCGCGATTATTTGTTTCATATCTTACAACTTCAAGTCATTCAAAAGTCAATCACTCTCTTAATCTAAATCAGCGGAATTTCGCTGTTTCAAATTTAGAGGGCAGGTTTGAAACAACATTGTATGCGAGATTTTAGAGACATTTCGTTACATCACTTTTTCAGAGAGGAATTTCAAGAGGTTTTCTATGAATTTTAAGGGATTGAAACGATTTTAAAGTGAGTTTTACGAAATGCAAAAGATGTTTAGGATTTTTAAAAGATTTTGCAGCATTTTAAGGGGTTTCAGGATATTTCGCGGAATTTTAAAGGAATTCATTAAATTTTAAGAGATTTTAAATGTTTTGAAATTTTGAGGAATAGTATTAATTGGATTCTAAGAATTTTAAGAGACTTCAAGAGATTTTTATGATTTTTAAAAGATTTTGTGGAATTTTATGAGAATTCTAATAATTTTAATGGATTTCAAGGGATTTTAAAAGTTATCGTACAATTTTAAAGAATTTCAAGAAGTTTCTGGGAATTTTAAGAGATTTTCACGAATTCTAAGCGATTTCAAAGATTTTCGTGACATTTAAACTTAAATTTAAAAAGGTTTCTGGGATTTTAAGGGATTTTAAATATTGTCATGGAATTTCCAGGAACTTTAAGAGAATGCGAGAGACTTTAATGATTTTTAAAAGACTTTATGAAGTTTTGTGAGATTTCTAATAATTTTAAGAGATTTTAGGGGTTTTTCTGATTTTTAAAAGATTTTATAGAATTAATTTTAAAGGATATAAAGGGATTTTAAATGTTATCGTACAATTTTAAGAAATTTCAAGAAGTTTCTGGGAATTTTAAGAGATTTTCACAACTTTGAACAGATTTCAAGAGATTTTTATGATTTTTAAAATATTTGATTGGATTTAAAGGATCTTAAAGTTTGTCAGGGAATTTTGTTGAGGGACATCAAAAGATTATTATTATTTTTAAAAGATTTTGTAGAATTTACAAGGATTTTGAAGATTGTCGTAAAATTTTACGGGATTTCGAGAGATTTTTCTAATTTTTAAAATATTTTGTAGAATTTTTAAGAATTTCATGGAATTTGATGAGCTTTCTAATGATTTTAAGAGGTTTCTAGGAATTTAAAGAAATTTTAACGAATTTTTAAGGAATTTCGAAGGTTTTCGTGAAATTTTAAGGGACGAGAGCAAGCCAACACGCGCGCGACTATTTTGTTATCCTTCTTAACACTTCAAGTCATTCAAAAGCCAATCATGTTTACAACAACAATGTATGCGAGATTTTCGAGACATTTCGTTACACCACTTTTTTTTTAGAAAGGATTGGTTTTCTTCTAGTTTGAATCTCAAGATGTCCTGGTTCCTTGGCCAAAAGCTTATTGTCTCAATTCGAGATCCAGTAGTGGAAGATCTCACGGTTCTTCCTGCGAAGAAAGACAACGTGAACATCCGCAAAAACATATTTTAAAAAGGTAAATATTTCTTCATCTACAAGTTCCATAAATTCCTATTTGACCAGAAAAATTGATTTCCTCACTTTTGAATTGCAGAGGCAGCCAGCGAAAATGTAAGAACAGAAGTTACTGGACAGATCCAATATTCAGTCCATCCCCTTCGACGAGCAGTCTCTCAAGTCCCAACGAAACATGCTACAGTTTTTTTCGAAGAGCATTGCAAAAATTAGCAGGTGGTAGACGAGGATCTCGGCCCTGGTTTCTGGAAAATTGGCAAAGCGGGGGGAAAAGTCGCAGACGTTACGAACAAGAAGACAGTGGTGACGTAGATGACATGCCAATAGAACTTCGAAGATTAGAAGACACAACGGCGACTTTGAGCAAACAATCTGAAAGCTTGAGTATAAAATCCAAAAGTCTGGGTGATTTTTTGGAAATACAACGACTTGATCTGGTGAGATCAAGATCCAGCATCCCTGGTCTTTGCTCTACTGTGACATCCGAAATTGAGCTGGATGAAGATTCAATCACTCCTCCAATTACCACGTCAAAACCTCGACTAGTCAAGCAGAAAACACACTTTAATGACGACGAGGACTGTTTGGATTTTCCTAAAAGCACTGCCATTCAACAAATAATCAAGGACCTTCCAGACTTTCAGGTAATATTCAATTTTCTGAGGAAGTATTCTTTTACGAATTACGATCCTCTTTTAAGAAAGAAATTTTACTGTCAGTTTATTATGTCAATCCATTGAAACGTGCCTTTTGCTCGTGAAAGTAATAGCGATACCACTCGTAAAATTCAACTCTCTCTCTGTCGATTCTATTTGTTAAACTAATTTTACCAAGATTATTTTTAATGCAGGATCCACAGAACACGAGCACAAAGCGGGGAAGCATTGTGCAAAAGCAGAGTTCAATGAACGAAGAATTGTTGTCGATAGAACGGTTGGAAGAGAAGGAACGATTACGTCGAAATATCACGAAACAATCGTCACTCAATGAGGATCTGATATACAAAAGGAAGGCATTCGAAGCTTTCAGAGAGTCCTTTTACTCTGGAAATGCGTCGAAGAGGTTTCAACTCTTGAAAAGTGGCCTTACGAACAGGATCAAACAGTCGACTACGAATATCGAGAAGGTTTCAGGAATGTCAATTAAGAACGGTTTTGTGCGAATCCTGCAGGTGAGATAAAACTTTAAAATATATAATTCAAACTTCTAATCTATTCAATATTTAATTGATTCTAATCTAATTTTCTAGAGTTGGAAGTCAACCGAAAGTGAAGTACCAGTTCCCTCGAATTGCGAATACGTCTCCGCAAAAATTAATCCCAACGAGAACTTACAAAACTTAATAAACTTGAAACGAGATCCAGACTACATCGAGAGGAGATTATCCCGAGAAGATGGTTCAGATTCCTCCAAAGACAGTAGTTTACAAAGCGATACGAGTGTCGATTCAGAGGACAGCTTCGCCTCAGTTATCTATGTGCCAAAACCTGATGTGACGCCCTTGATAGATGTGATAACAGCTCCACCTGGTTACCAATTAAGCACAGCCTCCGCACCACCTTCACCTCGAGTCAAGTATCCACCTGACTTGCCAGGTCCCAGGTTAAAAATGATCTCTATTTCTCCTCTCTTGAAACAATTCCCAGCCACGAGCAAGTCCCTGCCTCCTCCTAGTCCACCTGGATTGTCTCCCAGGACTCTCAGCTCTGCAACGATGAGGCCCTTCTTCAACCACAATCATCAGAAAAATGGGAGCACTCAACCAACCATCAACTTCTTTGACAAACAATTCGATTTCACCATCACAAATGAATGTAGTGGTACTAGACCAAATCAGATCAACGTTCAGAATACAAGCCTCAGTAAAGAAACTACTCAAGACTTGGATCTTGATAATAAACTTTTAAATAATAGCTCTAATAGCATTTTGGATACTACCAAAGTCGATTTGGATACTTCTTTAGGGACTCCTGAAATAGAAAAGTTGAATAGTGAAAACCTAAATGAAGAAGATAGTCGCAAGGATAGATTAAACCAGATCAAGGAGTTGCTGAATCAAAAGCCAGGTTTCGCTACAAGAACAAAACCCTCTTTTCCACTAGTGAGAAGAGCCTCATCAGTCGTTCCCGGAAAACTTGAAACAGTAACCAAGATCCTACCACGTTTACTTTCTTTGGAATTGTTCAACCCCGAAACAGACGATCTGGATAGCGACTCTTCAGGAGTTTCGTCACCGGAATCTGTAGGATCAGTCATCAGTGTCATTTCTGACGAGCGATACACGAAGAAGCTTAACAAATCTGATGAAAATAGTTCCGATAGTCTAAAAGAAGCGTCTTCGACTACAAATTCTAAAGTCGAAGATCCAGAACACGAAATTAAGGCCCAGAGTCCAAAGAACTCAGATTCATCTAATTCCTCCACATCCTCCCGATCCTTCAGACTTCTGGAAGCAGCTGCAAACGTTGCAAATTCTCTCGAAGAGACTGTAGAAACCGTCATACAGCAAAAAGAACAGCACCAAAGTGATTCGACTCTAAAAAGTTCAAATTCGAGATCAAATTCCTTCTCGACCGAAACAAAGCACCTTCTCTCTGCCTCTCCGGAAGAAGTCACCTGGAATGAGGAGTGTCGTCAGCATCTGATAGACTTTACCGAGAAGCTGAGCGAAAATCTGATTCATGACATCGACCAATACTGTCAGAAGACCAAGCTCGAGATCAGCAGAGAGTTCGATGAAATCCAGTTCCCGAAGAAATCAGAAGTCTCTGACACGTTTTACTCTTCGATCTCTAATCCTCTCGAGAGGAAACCTTCTCTAGATTCTTGTAAATACAATGATTATCTAGAATTCGACAATAAACCAGGTAGTCTTGAAGAAGATGAACTCATCGGTAGAAGCGCCTCCGAAGAGAATATGGACTTCGTGATGGTATCCAAGAACGGCGAGTTCATCAACGAATCCGAAAATGAAAGGAAGATTCTCGATAGTCAGGAGATAAAGATCAAAGAAGTCAGCAATGAGAAGTACTTGAGATTCGGAAACTCTATTGAGTCGAGTGATATTGGGGACTCGATTGAAAACACGATTAGCGAAAGTAGTCAAGATAGCACCAGGAGGTTGGGATCTGGTAGCACAGCTTCTCTAGGGTCCAGCAATTTGGATTTCAGCAGGTGCATCAGCGAAAGGCGCAAGTTTTTGAGTCAAAATCGATCAGCTTCTGAGGAGATTCCCTCCAAGTTGATATCAGGAAGGAGTCATTTTGAAAGATCTAGGATTACAACTGCTGTTAGTAATGGAACTCTTAGTGGATCTTCTTCTCAGGAATCTTTGCCCTCCGATCAGGGAGGTGGAGCCATCACCTATCATCAATATTATCACGTTTTTCGAGAAGGGGAACTGGATCAGTTGATCAACAAGTACGTGGAGAATTTGCATATCATCTCCTCGTATTATGATCATGCGAGCTGGTGCATAGTAGCTGAGAAGGTGCAAGTCTGGACTATATGACTACTCGAGGCCTGGAAAAGAAAAAATTTTATACCGACCACTGATTTTTTTAAGGGGAGAGGTAGCCAATGGGATCGAACTTTTTGCGAAAATAGGGCCCTGCTTTTGAATGCTTAGTTAGATTATTAGATGCTGTGAATATACCGTTTCCATTCTTTAAATCTAGAGTATTGTAGGAAGATCTTAAAGTTAGTCTACTGGTAACATATTCCAGGCTATGATTTTTATTAGTCCTTGTGAAGTTGGCTCAAAAATAGATGGGTTCAACAAAATCTTCAAATTGAAAGTTATTCAACTGTGAAATACTTTGAATATTTTGAATTATTTAAATTTGAAATCGTGACGTTTTAAACATTTGAGTTTAAAATTGTTGAATTTCAAACGCTATAAATTGCAACAAAGACCAATACTCATAAAATTTGAGATCTTCCAAGAAGTTACACCAGCCTCTTAAAAATAATTCAGCATAATATCCGCTATCTACTATTTTCGCAAATGTACGATCTAATTATAACTATAAATCCCTTGAATATAATCATTAGAGTGGGTTGAGAATACTAAAATTTTGATATCCATCTTCGGACCAACTGAAAACGAAAAAATAAGCTTTTCTTAATTTTTTTCCGCAATACTGGTTTTACAGCAAAATTTTCTCAATAAAAGTTTTACAGTTGGATAATTAGTTTCAAAAAATTATCTCATGCATAAAAACAATTTGTACCTTCAACCCAGCCTAATAATCATTGTTATGGAATAATTAACCGACTTTAGGTTTTATTGAGAACCGAATTAGGATAGTCGTAGCCGTTTTTATTTTCTCTTTAGGGAGACGACGTAATCTTAACGTTTAGAATCGTCCACCTCTCCTTACTCGATACTTTTAAGAATGTTTCGACAATGTAAATAATTAAGACATACATTCTCACAGCACACAAATTCTCGCTTGTAAATATGTATAAAGGGAACCTCTACTCTGATATAAGCGCACACACAACAGATTAGACAATTCGTTTCTAAATGACACTTTTAGAATAGGTAGGTATTTGTATAATTTAACTTAAAACTAAGTGCTTGACCAAGTATTCGTACTTTCATTTCGTGTATAACGAAACGACATTGTCGCTCTCTCCTTGTTTTCTGAATATGTCGATAATTAGGAACACTTCTGTCGTGAATTAGTTATTACCCAGGACGAATAACGAATTCTAATGTAGCTCACGTTATTCATTGGATAGTTTGTGCGTTTCAGAACTGAGACTTTTGCAGTTTTTAGGCAAATTCTGGACTCTAGAAATAAGGTTTCTGAAAAAATGGAATTCAAATTAAGTCATATTTTTAATCCAGCATATACAGCCCTTTAGTAGTGAAGAAAAATCGTCGCAAAAAGTTTTTGAAAATTTTTGAAAATGATGGAGTTATGAGACTTCGACATTTCGGGGCAATTTTTTTGAAACGCTATAAAACTGTTTCTAATTAACCAATTGATCTTATTATTCTCTGAAATGATTTATTTAGAAACTTACTTTAATACTAACAAAAAAAATATGAAAAAGTTCTAATTTTCTAAAAAATGCTCTAAAAATTTAGTCTCATACCTGCGCCATGTTTTAAAATAATTGAAAATTACTCGGGGGCGATTTTTCTTTCGTAATAAAGGACTGTATGCGAAGAGTTAAAAATTCCATTCTGAGAGGAAAATTCTTGTTACCAGTTAAATCTCCGAATGTACAGTTATTTGTATAAATCGTTCTACAGGGTGTGCGAATTTCCAGTTTTTAATCCGGCAGCAAAAATTTGTTCTTAAATTTTAAATATTTTTCATTATTCAATTACGTAACTGTGCTGCGTGGATTAAAAACGGAATGAAACAGGTTCTATATTAGAGTAGTCCAAAAAAGACTTTCTGGAATAGTTATTCGGGAATTGTTTTTGGACCACTTTTTTTTATATATATGGCAAAAGCAATCTTGTAAATAGACATTTATCGTTGAATAAGAAATTAGAGAGTTATGTAGAATCATTCTGTTAGCGTTTTACGTAATTATAAACATCATCTGCCTAGCGATTTTAATCAGCATCCAATAGCAAGACATTTTTAAGGCTACAGGTACTAAACTACGAAAAGTAATAGCTAATACCCCACCATATCAGCGAACCGAATGAGTGAAAATCACATTTTTCACAGAAAGTGATAAGTCAGGGTACAAGACTCGCGAAGATGAATATCATTATTGTTACAGAGTTCCGTATAATTATTATAATCCCTAAACAGAGTGACTCTGGTGTTGCGATATAAATATATAAATGTTCTATGGACAGTTCACGTAAAGAAAAATATGCAGAGGGACTACAAGTTTTATCAATTTTCGAAATATTTCATTCGATATAAATATTTGATCTGCATATATTTTTTTTGTCGGAAGGCTAAATTGAATATTTTTAAATTGAAACTGAGATCAAACAATTTTTAATTGAAAGCTTTTCAAATCGACTTACAATAGAATTTTGTCGAACTTTTCAATTTTGAAAACATCTAATTGGAAAATAATTTTCAAACTAAACGATTTTTTCTAGATAATTCTCTTTATCCATAGAAAGGTAGGAACTCTGCATCATTATAAATATATTGTCAGTGACACCATTATAAGATTGTGATATTCTTACATCCGTCTAATCCAAAAGTTAATCATCTGATTCGAATTCTCCCGGTTGAACGTTAATCACAACTTCAGGCATATCACCAACGGTCTATAATGTAAATCCATTCTAGAAGAGAGATCATTCTCATCAGATTCTTCCAAGTTGTCGACTCTGCAAGAAAAATTAAAGCAAATGCTAAAATGAAATTCATTCCAAATTTTGTTCTTCAATTTCCAAGAGTCGACAATTGGCGAAGTCATAAATTTAATCATCGAATATCTAGACTAGAAGAATATATAGGGACCGGGGCTTCTGTTAATAGCTTGCGATCATTTGAAAATGGGAGATTACCTTAAATAAGTGCGCATGAATCTACGATTCGATATCGATATCAAAAAATAAAAAAGAAAAGTCGAACCTAAGCTACCCAATATGTACTAACTTTGTGCATGATCGTTCCACACGGAAGATAAGATATAATAATTCAGTATTTGACAAAGCTCAATGTTGTATGATTCTTTCATACCGATACTATTGCATCGCTAGCGATTAAATTAAATCCTTTACAGATTTGCCTGAGCTGCGACTCGATGTTGCTTCGCTGTAAGCTTAGGACGAAGCCTACCAGAGGCAAAAGAGACGATTGTGAAAAAATTGTATAGACCGACAGCTCAAAGGCGAATGTGCTAATACGAGTAAAAATCTTTATTATCTAAGATCCGAGAGGAGAAGAATAATTATAGCAAACAGAAAAAACTATAAAAGAATTTTATGTGTGGAGGCACCAGTTTTTACTTGGAGATTAAGTGAAAATAAAGGTACCTTCCCACAAGAGTTGCAAGGACTCGCACATTGAACTGGGACTACAATTAACAATTTTGTTTCTCCAGCTGTTCTTGATATACTTATTCCAGCTTGAAGCACACGACCGTCAGTCTTTCTAAACTGTTTGAAAATTATTGACAATATGCATTTACTGTGGTCGAGGGAGGGCGTCACGCGATTTTGTAAAATTACGAACACATTTCTAGAAATTAGCGCTTAGCGACAGTCGAACCGAAGAGAATACCAACACATGCGTGTACCTTCTAGTAGAATTTACTCAATAGTGGAATTCAAATTTCTAATCCAATACAGTATAGTCGAATTTCGAATATTCAGAGAAAACCCTTCCTTCGCATCTCCTAGGTTCGCGGTTTCTGTTTCTTCTGCATGTGTGACCTTCTCGTTTTTCTTTCCTTTTTTCATTTTTTATATTACAAGAGTCTCAATGCGTTCTCTTTAGAGCAAGTCACTTATCGCTGCGGATCAAGCAGGCATTGATTACGCTATGTAACTAGCGACGAGTGCACTAATTAGTTAAACGCAAAAATATTCGTAGCAAAGACCTGGCATACTGAAAGGCGATCAGACTTGTATTTTATACTTGTATTTCACAGTGAGATTATTTGTTAACTTTGCATTAAGTAACACACGATTGTATATTTCATTTAATAGAAGTACTGTTTCATATACTGGTCTTTTTTTCTTAGAACCCTTCCTGGAATCTGGAACTTTTTTTAAAGACAATAAAAAAGATCAACTTCTGGCAAAAGCATTGTATTATTCCCCATTGTGAATGGTCAACCAGCTACATAGACGTATTATGTGAATTAAAGTCTGCAAAGTGTATATAACTTTCATATAAAATCGTAAAGTCATCACTTACAAATTTTACAATTCAAAGAAACTAATATTGTATATTGTCACAAAGCTAAGCGTGGAATATAATTACGGTTTACTTATAGACTTATAGACAGGAGAGCAGTCTAAGGTAAGTAGAAAATAAATACTGCATATAGCAAGCCGCGATTCATGAATTTTAATTGATGTGATTTCAATTATATTCATGTCAGTGATACTATTTTCAAAGAAAACATTGGCAGACTTGACTTTAGACTTGCATTTGGTGCTCTCGAAATTTAAACGAGCTTAAAGTACAGTTATATCACAAGTATAGAATTTTAGTTGAATTTCTTTATACACTATTTATACAAAATTCTGGAGTGCAGGATTATCTTACTTATTTTATTCACGACGTAGATTCTCAAGTCGGGCTTGCAAATCGGCATCAGCATCAGCAAGGTTGCCTCCATCGTCTGCACCTGCTGGTTGGGCAACAGGTTGCTTCGAACCGGCGACGCTTAAAGACCCGGAAGCTTGTGGTAATCCCGAAAGTTGATCGGTTAACTGAAGACCTAGTTCGTCTAGAACCTGGGATACGACAGCATCACTAAAAAAGCAAACAATTAGATAAATATAGAATTAAAAGGGATAATTTTGAATTTGACAATTCATTTAACAATTTCGAATAAACAGGTCCTCTAATCAAGCAATTTTATCTGATTCCTATTGATTGTAATAATATTTCTACATCGATTGAAAAATCTATTTATCTCCGAAAATTCTAAAAAATATGGATTTTTAAATCAAACATTTAATTTTTTACCTCTCCTCTTCGTCGTCTTCATTTTCCATTGCATCGTCTATCGCATCGTTCATAATTTCTTCCTTCATGTCCATGATTTCCGACTGTTTTTCGAAATCCTGAAGGATCTTCTGTATTTGCGGAAGATTAAGTTGCCTAAAAAAAATTAAGAGCATTTAAAATTGGATTAAAACTTATTTATATTTGTTCAAGTTTAAATTAAAGAATTCAAATCACCTATTCATGCTCTGCATAGCTTTAGTAACTCCCTTCATAGCTTGAGCCATCGTATTTTGAGAACGAAGAGTTTGAATCTTGAGAGATACGGCTTGAATATTTGCTTTCATAAGCATAAATTTCTTTACGTAACGTCTCGTCCTTACGAGATCTTTTGCCATTATTTTTACTGCATCCTGCAAAATTTTAAGCAAAACATTACCGACCAGAATACATATTAATCATAATTAAAGATTTATTTCTGCTTTAAATAAATATTTAAAAAATGGTACCATTTGTCCATCTTTTGCGAGTTTCTTAATATCAGCAATAATTTTTTTCTCTTGCTGTTCCATTCGCATTTTTTCTCTATCTAAATCTCGCATTGCCTTGTTCAGTGCTCTCTGGTTTTTCCTAAGCATTTCCTCTGGTGTAACTCGCTTTCCAAATAACCACTCCATTTTTTTAATGAATTTCTGCGCCACAGAAAGAAATAACTTTGTTGACAAAACTTATTTATAAAGGATTTCATGAATAGCTTGAAAAAAATCGGGAGAATTTGTAGCTGTTTACAATTTCTAAATAAAAAACTTTTAACTCTTCACCATTACTGTAATAAATTAGAAAAATGTTATTTAATAAGTATAGATTAAGATTTTAAAAAATGAATAAAGGAAGAAGCATTTAGTTTCATGAATAATAAATAAGTATTACATCAAAGTGTCTATAAAACTGAAAAAAAATGTTTAAGTACTAACATAACCTAAAAATTACTTCTACAAAGGCAATTCTTATTTGTAATCTTGAATAAGTAATTAATTAAAGATCCTCCAATTCCAGATTTGTATATAATAATTGTAATAATTCGGAATTGAGCAACATAAACAAGGCCTGATAAGAGTAAATGATTCTTTAAAAAGGTCAAAAAAAAAAAAAAAAAAAGTACCAAAAGTACGATCCAAAGGCTAAAATTTTATATAAAAACGGCTGTCATTGACCTTAGTATTTCCAATGAACTAATAATCGCAAGATAACGATAAATTTGACAGTGAGTCATGTAAGAAAACAAAAAGGCTAGGCCCTTTTCTTGTAATCGAATTCCACGTCAGATACATATCATATAATAATTTAATCCTTACCTTTTTTTTCTCTATACAAATTTTGAGTCACTGTTTTCTCGTACTTTAATTGTTATTCCTGGTAAGTAAATTACCTTTGTTTATTAAAATCAGACAAATCTTCTCGACCAAAAACACGGTCACACACTTCACTACAATATATACATATATATAATTCAGGCAGAATCGCAATAATGTTTGACATTTGACGTTAATGGAAATCACGTGATCCTTTTTCCTTTCAGCCAATGAGAGAACATTTTAGCTCCGTATGCAATTTTATTGGTGGAATAATTTGGAATTTAGCTGTCTTGTTACGTTCCTTACGTAGATTACGTGGATTTGCGTGGATTACGTTCTTAGTTTTATTGGTTTGATGTTGTGACGTATGTGTCACAGTGTCACAAAGTTGCTTGTGCTTGGCACTTTTTTATCAAAACTTATCTCGAGAATTAGGTGGAATTCATTCATCAGATTGCTGTCCGGTGAGTCGGTGACGCAAATGCAAGTGGAAATGATTTTCGCCGTAGGGGCGTGTTAATAAAGTTGATAAATGCCCAAGAAAATTTCTTATGAGTGTTATCAGGTTATCTCGGAGAAATCGAATCAGGATGGTATGTCAAAAATGAATGAATTCCCATTTTCCAGTATTATGAAAAAATCTCGCAGAAAAGCGTAGTGAAATAATCGGATTTTGTATCAAGTGAAAGGATATAGCTTATAAAATCATGGGTAAGTTTTTAAGTATGAAAGCGGCATTTCGATTGTAAATTTCAAGGATATCCTCATTCTTTTAAACAAATTTTATAAATATATAATATTCATCAGGGCATTTATAAACGCAATCTAAAACTAAAAGTGGACAATATTTTATCATATTGCGAAGATGTTTTGAAGAAGTGATAGGAAAATATTGTTACAATCAAGAGCATTTAAACAAAGTATTTACTTTATTTTAGTGACTTCTTTTTCACTTAGATATTTTATATGAAAAATATTACACTTAAAACTGTAGAGAAACAATTTTTATTTCTACGAAATTATAATGATATGTCCTTTTTCAATTTAGACGATTCCGCAGAATCACAAAAATGGCAACAACACTTGTCGCTCTTGAGAGAGCAGTATGTTACTCTTTACACAGCAAATTCTGAACTTCAGCAAAAATATGCGGCTCTCATTGCTGGCCAAGGAGAACAGGAATCCGGATTCATAGGAAGACTTCTTGCTACGATAGCTTCCTTGTATTCGGAGCAACGATACAGGTATATTGCTTTTAAATTTGAAGCTACAGACCGACCAAAGATTAAAACCAAACAATTTTAAGGTTTCAATTTAAAATTTAAAATTATTCATTAGTATTTACAGTCGCAATTTTTGTTCCAGCGACTTGACTGTCAAACTCAGTGATCGAGATATTCCAGCTCACAAATTTGTGCTCACTGCTCGAAGTGATTATTGGTCCTCAGTTCCTGAAAAAACCATCCTTGGTTAGTATAAACAACTCTTTTAACAACTCATTTAACCCAGTATTTAATTTAATATAGAATTTGAGAGAATAAATGCAATTTAATTACAGATTGGACTGATTTGGATGCACGCATAGGAGACGTTTTATTAAGGTGGATTTACACAGGCGTAGTGCAACAAGAACAATTAACGCTCGAATTGATGAAAGCAGCTTCCATGTTTCAATTGACTGAACTTGTCGAAAAATGTGAGACTTATTTAATTGGAAAAGTCACTTTGAAAGACTGTGTTCGTTTATATACAGTTGCTGAGGAACTGGGAACGCAAAGATTGAGGGACCATTGCAGTTCTTTAATATCTGCTCACTGGGTACGTTCAGAAAAAAAACTAATAAATTGATGAAATACATAAAATCGAGCTAGAAAATGCTAAATCTGAATGATTAAAATTTTTTTTTATTTTAAAATTTACAGGAAGACTTGACGGGAGAAGATTTTAAGGAAATGCCAGGACCTCTTTTGTACCAATTGCTTCAAACGAAAAGCAAATATCCATTGCACTCGGCAGTTCGACTCGAGCGGGAAGATGTCGTCTTTCTTTATCTCGTTGAGCACAACGCAGAGGTAAGAGAAAAGTGTAGAAAAATAAAACAATTCTCTTTCAGCCCTGAAGATTTTATTAATCTAGTTGAGCAGAATTGACGCACATATCTTATAACTTTTAAATTTAGCTTTTTATTATTTAGTAATATCTATCTCAAACTACTTAACAAATCTGTTAACTAATCTAGTCGTTATCACAACTTTTTGGCTTAGTTTATAACAGGAGATTCTTACAAATTCTTACACATGTGTTTGGACATATTCATGTGTCCAAACGGACACAGAATGGTTTAAGGCTTCTCGTTCGATAACCGAAGTTAAGCAGGATTTGGCTCAACTATACTCTGATGGATTTTTTCGTACCCGACGGAGTGTATTTGCCAGTTTTCGAGCTGCCTTCACTCTCGAACTAATAATAAATTATTCACAGCTTCGGATATTATTTACTTAAAAATATCGTTTAAGTATTCGAGACCATCTTTCGAGTATTATGCTAAATTGCAAAAATTTTTCCGAAGTACAAATATGTTCAGGAAATTTAGATTGTTGATAAAATCTGATATATAAAAACATTTAGCAAGCATTTGAAACTTGCTAAAAGCAGAACAATATTGCTAATTAATATTGAGACTAATTTAATTTTCCTTGCTTGTATCGATGCAGTCTATAAAGAGTTTTCCTATCTACATACTCCTAGACATTTGTTATAATAAATATAAACTAAGAATTACCATGAGACATATATACAGTGATTGTTCAATATTTTTTGAAGACACTCCATTGCAGTAATGAGTTGTGCAGCGACAATAAGTTGCTGGACCGGTTGGCGAATTTTTGTCGATGTCTTTGTAACAACCTGACTCATAAAGATAGGGTTGTACATTATCTCTAAGTTCCCAGTCTCTACCGCGAAGGTGATGCTGTGCATCATTTTGTGGAGCACAACCACGATGAACTACTCTCGTTATTGTAGCTGCAAAAGATAAAAAACAAAAATTAAATTAAATTAAAGAATTAAGTTTAAAGAATTCTTCTGAAGGCGCCCGGAGCTATAGTTGTAGATATAAATTATTTAATTAAAATAAATACTTACTTCCATTCGGTATTGTGAGGTGCGTAATTTTCTTCTCGCAAAAGGTTGACGTGAAACATTGCACTTTAAATATTTCGCTTCCATCAAAAGCTGGACAATCCAGATATTGTTTGTGTTGTTCTGTTGGTTCTATAGGACATTTGTAGCATTCGATATATCCATTGGAGAAATTGAACACTGAGAAATATAAAAAATATATTTAATTTTTAACTTGTCTTAACTTACATATTTAAAATTGTACGAAATTCGAGAATTCGAATTTGTTGTACTTGGAATTACATACTCAAATTAAAAACTGTACAATCTTATTGATTTATAATCGTTTATAAAAGATTCGATATTATTAGAACTTTGGTGAATTAAATTATAATTTAAATCATTGTCTTGGAACCAGTCCGCCCACGTTTTTTTGAACTGGAATATCACCTTAGTTACTGTAGGTCAATGAATTGATCTTGATCTAGTTCAGAATGAACTCTAGATAGAGAAAGACAAATTCTAAGTCATCAGCTTCAATTTAGTAAAAATAGACATTCGCTTAAACGAATATCAGGTCTCAGACTATTTCCTATCTTTTATTTTTGTTCCTCGAAACTTTTATATCTTTTAATTTTTCCCTTATACTTTCTTTTTGGTTTATAATTAATTCATTCAAGTTCTGTTCAGTTTAAATATAATTTTTAAAATCTTCGCGAGTTTGAAAGATCGGGTTTCGTTTATTATTAGAAGAGACTAAAGTTTCGAAATTCGTTTCTTTATTTCTTTTGCAATATCTTTTTTTTTTTTTTCAAGTCTGACAATGGGAATAAAGAAGTGTAATTTACAAATACATATATGTTTGCAAAAATAGATAATTGAGAAATAGCTAATTATCATAATGGATGTAACATACACGATAGGATAATGAAGGCCTGGATCAGAAGTGTTGCTTCAGACTTGAATTTCATTTTTATCCTTATTATTGAAAATGCACATACTTCAGTATTCACTTATTGTAAAATTGTAATCGCTCAATAATGTTATTTAGTCACCAGGTTCGATAAACAACATTGAGTCATAACAAAGTGACAGGCGTTCAACACAAACTGCATTCCTGACTAGTTTTAACACAAGTTTTATATTCAAATTGTCTTTAAATTTTTTTCCACTATCTTGATTTCAGGATTTATTTTTCCAAGGGAGAAGTTTATTCCACTTTCCATAAAAGAAACCAGAAGCTAACTATCCACTCATCACTTTCATTTAGAATTCTTGAAAGTGGTTTCTTATCATCACTTCCTCTCTCGATAAGATTTATTTCTTTTCCTGAAATTCCTTTCAATTGCTGAACTTCTTCTCCAATCCAGAAAATATGATGATTCAAATTAACAAACAGCTTTGTTCGAAATGTTCAAATTTGAATTTCGCTGCTTCAAATCCAAAAAAAAAATACGAGCAGCACTGTCGCGCGAAGATAATTTCAAACGGCCACTTTCAGTCTGACAATTCTTCAGGATTCCGCACTTTTTTGCTTTTATCTTCCGGATTGAATATCCAGAAAAGAACGCAAAATAGTTTTTATTTTCGTTACGATCAACCGAATGCTACGCACTTGACCTGATTTACATGTCGAGCGACTGATAAAAATAAATTTATAAGGTGAAGTCGAGCGTACAATTTGAAGTTGGAGCGCAGCACTTAGCAAAAAAGATAATAATTAAAACTGTTTTCGAAGCCTAATTTTTTATTCTTGATGATTTCAAGGGCGAATTTTATTCCGACTTTTCAGAGCAAGTGGCGCTGATTCTTTCTGGTTTGAGATGATACTTGGATACTCGTGTAGTCAAGTTTCTATAGCGCGCCACGTCATTTCCCCTACCAAAGCTGAACACCTCCCAACTTCCATCCTTCTTTTTCCACTTCTGATGTAAGTGACGTCACATGGGCCTTTTTATTTTTTTTTTTAAATTCATTTATACATCTGAATAGTTAAATACAGTTGTATCAAAGACTCTTACATTATCTGGTGGCAAAAGCTTCCCTTTCTAGAATCAATCGACCTTGCGCGATATGCCCTATATCTACCGGGTGGATAAAATTTTTATATTAATTACACAAGTGGTTCGATTTCGACATCTTTTACCTTTTAATCTATTTTATTTTCATTTATTTAATTTGCCTCTATTTATCATTACAATTTTTATTGGAAACATTGGAAGCTTTTCTACAATTCCAATTTATAAAAAATTAATTAAAATTATTGATTTGTAGTTTTTAGATTTAAGAAACTTCAAATTTTGAACTTTAAGGATTTGAAATTTAATTTTCCAACTTAAAAATGCTTGAGCTTTGAAATTTCAAATTTCGAGGTATTTGAATTAAAAAGTTCCGAAAACTCTTAATTTTATTTAAATTTTAAATTGCGTAATTCGTAGGTTTGAAATTTTGTTCCTGGAAAACTTGAAAGAGTGAAAGTTTTTTTTTAAATAAATTCAAAAGTTAAGGAATTTCTATAGATTATTAATTATAATAGGAGGATCTTTATGCTTTTTAATCGTGGAATTATTAAAATCACTCAACATTAATTTAAGTGTGAAGCAGTTAGAATTCCGGACCGGCACTTTTGATAGCTACCGGAAAGACTAAGAATAGAAATCTTATAATTGACTGAGAAACGTGCAAAATGGTCTGTTTCACTTTCAAGGCACTAAGAAAGAGGTAAATAATCCAGACCATGTTACCAGATGAATAAATTCGCATTTAGAAGCACAAAAGCTTCTCTATTTGAGAAAAGTGAGATTAATGAATCATGTGATTCTATCAGTTCAAGCTTTTTGTACGTGCCCTCATCATTAACAAGTCAGTCACTTCAAAATGAATCAGAATTATTCCGGAAAAAGATGACGAAACTGACATTTTTTTAAACTTTAAATCTTATCAGCTAAAATTTCCCACGATATTTTATCAAAAGAATTAAACATTTTTAGAACAAAAGTACTTATGCCAGAATTTATCAGGATAATAAATAATAAGTCTTTAATTTAAAAACTTTATTATTTCAGCTTCCAAAAGCAGTGAATGCTATCGATCAAAAAGGAGAAACTGCCTTAGAAGTTGCCCTTAAATCTCGTCAACCATCTTTAGCTCGAACTTTAGTGGAACATCGGGCAGACTTGAGTGCAAAAGATCCAAAAGGACTAACTTTACTACAATCAGCAATCCTGAAAGGAGATTCCTACTCCGCTGAATTTATAGTTGAGCATATCGAAAACAGTGGAAATTCCCAAAAACTTTGTGAGCCTGTAAAACTGCTTGAAAGAATTGGAAATCTTACGGAACTTAAAGATATTGAAGGATGCACTGCTCTTCATTTAATCACAAAGCACAAAACACCAGACATGTTGGCTGTGGCTAGAAGATTATTGCAAGCTGGTATCAATCCTAATATTCAAGACCAGAGAGGATGGTAAGAATCTGATAATGGATAATTTATTTATTTATAATTGATCTTTATTTTTCATGTATATACAGAAACTTTTATTTTTAAAACAGGACTGCCTTGCACAGTTGTGTCTCCGAAGAAAACTACCCACTACTCGACCTTTTGCTAGATTGCAAGAACCTAGACTTGAAAAAAATAACAAACGATGGTCACACCGCTCTCTGCTTTGCTTTTCTCTCAAAGCCGTTCTGCAAATCAATCGCAGAAAAGCTTTTGAAGAGAGACGTAAATCCCAATCCCTGTTACGAAAATTCAGGAGACACTTTGCTTCACATCCTAGCCAGAGAAAATCAGGAAGAAGCCGCATTGTTCCTAGTCGAAAATTCCGAGGATAGTTTCCTCCAGACGAATTCCGAAGGCTTTTCAGTCCTCCACGAAGCCTGCAAAGCTGGCCTTGAAAATCTCACCCGAATTTTATTAAAAAAAGGATTACCTTCTACATCCTTTACAAAATCGACTGGAGAAGCTCCTATTCATTTGGCTGTGTCGAATTTATATTTAGGAGTGGTTAATGCTTTGTTAGAGACGAAAGACTCGCATTTACAACTGAATTTGAAGGACAAGACTGGAGAGACACCCCTCAGTCTCGCAATTAAAGTCTCTCTAAAAAAAACCAGGGATATTATCACTGCACTGATTAAGGCTGGTGCGGATATCAATCAGAGAAATGAAAAGGGATTGACTTTGCTGCATCAAGCGATTCTGAAAGAGGACTCGGCGACTGCTATCTTCCTTCTTGAAAATGGTGCTGACATGAATGCTAAGTAAGATATTTAGTTTTTCAAGTTGCTTTTTTTTCGTATATGTACGCCTTTTAATTAATAAATTTGTTTAAATAAAGAACTCAGGAAGGAGATACGCCCTTGCAGCTTTGCGTCCACTGCAGATTAGGAGAAGTAGTTGAAGCTCTTTGCACTCGAGGTGTTGATACTTCAATAGGTGGTCCTCTCTGGGATGCTTTGGATTCAGACCAGGAGGATGTAGCTTCCATTTTAGTAACTCATGGTGCTGATACAGATTGTTGGGGACCTGGACCGGATGGGTGCCAACAAACGCTATTGCATAAAGCGATTGACGAAAATAAAGAGGATATAGCCCAGTTCCTTATTCGAAGGTATTTTTTTTACAATTCTCATGAAATTAATATTCTATTTACTACTTTTTGGATTTGAATGTGAATAGTGAAATCTCTTTTTTTTTCAGTGGGTGCGATCTTAATTCCCCGAGACGACCCAGTCCCGATGGATCTGGAGGAGAAGAGTCGCGAGATAATTGTTCACCTCTACACCTTTGTTGCCAGTGGGGATTAGAAAAAGTCGTTCAAACTCTTGTAGAACATGGAGCGAATGTTAATGCTCGTGACTCAGAAGGAAAGACTCCGATGCACATTGCTATCCAGAATCAACATCCTCAAATCATCTTTTTACTCCTGTGCCATCCGAATATCGATTTATCGATAAGGGACAAAAAAGGTCTCAGTCCTTTCGCAACTGCTTTGACTGTTCGAAATAACAAGGCTGCTCAGTCTATTTTGGAGAGGCTTCCTACTGCTGCGGAACAGTTCGACAATAAGGGGAGAAACTTTTTGCATATGGCGATTCAGAAAGGAGATATGGAGAGTATTCTCTTTTTACTATCCATTCAGGTAATAAAGATCCATCTATTAATTAGTTAGTGCCCTATCGTTTAGATACGTCGAAATGTGATGTAAAAACGATTCTAAATTTTAGGTGGATGTAAACTCTAGAGTGCAGGATGTTACGCAAACGCCTCCTTTGCATCTAGCAGCAATTTCTGGAAATGAAATGTTGGTGCGAAGTTTGATACTCGCTGGTGCTAGAATTAACGATATGGATGCTCACAGAAATACGGCTCTTCATGCGGCTGCAAAAGCAGGTCACGCTCCCGTAGTCTCTGCCCTGCTGCAGGTAATTTAAAAAATTTAGAAATATTAAAATTTTCTATTGAAAATGTTATTTTACTGAAAAATTTATTTCTAGAATAACGTGAACTTCGACGCAGTTAATGCAGATGGAGATAATGCATTGCATGTTGCTGTTAGAGAAGGTCACGTCGCAGTCGTCAGAGCTCTTTTAACAGAGTGTACTTTAAATGCAGAAGCAGTAAATCTAAAAGGCAGGAATCCGCTCCACGAATTAGCGAGATGTGGTAGAGATAATGCAGCGACGATATGCGAATTGTTCCTTGAGTGTATGCCCAACTATCCACTGAATAACGCTGGTAAGTGAAAATATAATAATATCCGATATGAGTTAAAGTGGTTAACATTCTAAAATATTTCCTTTTTATAGATTTAGACGGAAACACACCTCTGTTGATTGCTTATATGAAAGGAAATGGCAATCTGTGTCGAACCCTCGTAAAATCGTCAGCATGTCTTGGGTCAATGAATAAAGACGGGATCACGATATTTAATTATCAAGTTGCGACGAAGCAATTGCTTTATAGATTATTGGATTCTTTGACGCAGGAAGCACCCTGGGCGGAAAAAGATCTTTGCTTGGAGTGCGGTACGAAGTTCTCGTTTTCGATGCGCAAACATCATTGGTGTGTAGAATTCTAATTCAAGTACAATTAAATTAACATTTCCATTTTAGTAAAGATATATTGAATACAATAATTAATTATTTTTAGTCGCCATTGTGGGAGAATCTTGTGCAGCAAATGTTCGGGTCAGGACGTTCCTATCCTAAAATTTGGACTGAATAAACCAGTGAGAGTCTGCGGAGTATGCTTCGACGTGCTTCAAGTCGGTGCTGAGTGATTCTAAGACTGGAATAAATTAATCAAAGTTTATACAGCGAATTCTATCATTCCAAAGTAAAGTTGAATTATTAAACTAAAATGTATTTGAATATTTGGTATTTTATGTTATATTAATTATATGAATTGTATGAAGTTACTTAACGGTGTGTAGTTTGTTTAAAGGATCCTTCACTCTATTTGCACTGAGGCAATTTTTTTTTTTTTTTTTTATTAGTAATGATATCCTTTTAATATATTTCAATAATTAGAAAACCTTTTGGAACTATTTACTTAAATTTTATTTAAATTCAACATTGAATTCATTGGTATACGGTAGATATAACTAAGTTTATTTGAGTGACAATTGGTGGAGTAGTGATTGAATTATTTCAGTTTGCTAAACAGAGTTTTGGCTACGCAATGGTCTACGCAATGGACGTAGTCGATCAACTCTTCCATACAAGTTTCCGCTGTTTTAGTTCGAGAATTTACTCGGTCATTGCAAGTGTTCAATTTTTCCTGAAGAGTTTGGCATTTCTTCTCCTGGGCACAGGACTCCTGCAAAAATAGTAAAAAAATTAAAGATTGACCTCATGATTTCAGTTATCAAAGCCATTTACCTCCGTTTCGTTCAGACGAAGGTAAATAGCCTAGTTTTAGCAA
The DNA here is from genome assembly GCA_032275165.1 of Synergus magnus. Classification (NCBI taxonomy): domain Eukaryota; kingdom Metazoa; phylum Arthropoda; class Insecta; order Hymenoptera; family Cynipidae; genus Synergus; species Synergus magnus. The sequence continues at coordinate 1,877,204 of JAUESH010000036.1, forward strand.
AAAATATTTATTATTGCAAGCGTAAAGTTGCGGAAAATAAATTGCTCTTATGGTAAAGTATCACATGCCCTTAAATTCTTATAAAACTAATAATTATTTACAAAAAAAGTGAAATATATGCCGTAATGTACGACATTAGTTAAATACTTCACAGGGTTTATTATTTTTTGAATAATTTAAAACCAACATATTCTAGAAGTTGAAGTTCTGCAATAAGTCACGATTTGAGACCTTTCGTTTCTTTTAATTACTTTATATATTACAAATATGAACTTCGTCCTTACAAATCTCCAAATACCTAACCTCAAAATTTACATTGCTCCAATTGATTATTCTCTTATAAATTCAAAAAACATAACTAAAACTCGAAAAATTGGCTAAAAGATAGGTAAAAAAGTCATTTCTAATCAAAATTAAATACTTTTAGACTTTTTTAATTCATTTTAACGATTTTAACGTTAATACATTTTTTTTTGACACAACACTATAAACTCTATCTTTATGTAGATTATTGACAAATGATTAGATAAAAACATTAAATAAACTAAATAAGCCATAAAGTCTACTAATTTCTAATCAAAATTAATATTTATTACCTATTTCTTTAAGTTATGTAATATTTTACTAGAAAACTTACACGCAAAACTTTTTGGGGATCGACAATATCCTCCTCGTCGTCAGCATGCACTACTGACACGAATCGGCTGATGAAATTCTGGATGAGTGACATTTTAATTTAAAAGGTTTAATTTTATTTTCGTGAGAAAATCACCCGACAAAGGGAAAATACCAATTTTCCGAGAAAACACGAGATTTTTTTTCACTTACAAAACTCATGCACCAGGGTTGTGCAGTGACGCGTCATTCATTCGAAGTTTCTTACGTAACTTACCTAAGTGAGGTAAAATGTCCTAGAGTTCTAAAGTTTCATGAAACTTTTGAAACGTTTCAAAGTTTCGAAAGTTTCAAACATTAGGGCGGGAAAAATTAAAAATAACTAAAAATTGAAATAAATAAGCAATTTAAATAATTAATTTATTGGGTAAATTATAAATTAACTTTTATACATAAATTATGTAATAATAAAATACAATTATAACGATAATAAAATGGTGTTTTTTATATTACGAATTTAACACGACGCAAAATTACGCATAGCGCATAAGGTTCTCGACCAATCACAGGCCTCCATTTCCAATCGTGAGCAAGATGTGATTGGTGGCAGTCGGTTTGCTCCCCTCACAAGAAATTGGGATTCAGAAATGTTGGTTGGAATTTCCAACCAAAATTAACGACGTTACACTTTCCAACTTGGAAAGTATGACGTCATTAACGTCGTTAAGTTACGTACTTTTATACATGTGAACTTGTAGCTGGCAGTCATTTTAAAACATTATTTTTAACTTATTAAAAATTTACTTTTATTTTGAACTTTTTTTGAATTTAAATCGCCCGCTGTTTTTTGAGCAAATTGAGAATGAAAATTGCCAGCTGCATTCTGTTCAACGCTTTAACCTTATTGGTCACATGACACCAAAATTCCCTTGAAACGACCACACAACCAATGAACAATTTCTTCCATATGCACTCAAAATTCGTCATCGTCGTTGAGTTTTTTCGGGTAATTATAAAGACAAATGACAATTAATAATAATAAAAATATGTCCATTTTTTCACAAAATCGACAACTATGTCATCAGAATAGAGAAATTCCAGGTATTTTTGACATTGCAGAGCAAAAATCTACACCTCAAAAAAACCCGAGAAATATTCGGTCTTCTCAACTTTTGCTTACGTTTATCATTAAACTTCTTTTTGCTTTTAAAATATTATACGTCGAATTTGAAAATTTCGAAAACGATTAACTTTTAGGTTAGGTTTCGGCCTTGTCCCTTTTTTCAAAAACTATAAAAAGCCGTGCACAAATCTGAGAACGATGGCGTCATCCGCAAGTTCGGACAGAGCTTACTTTTCCGACAGAATAAAGCTTGTGAAAATAAAATTGCACTTTAATAATTTGCGAAAAGGTCGTTAAAAAAGTCTAATTTTTGATGATTTTGGAGGAAGCAACGTCTTTGTGTTGATCCTGGAAAAATTCAATGGTTCCGAATTGCATCGCGAAGCGCGTTTGTTCACGTTTGTTGGCGTTTGTGGACGATTGGAGTCTGAGGTGCTTTTGCGCTAAGGGGCAACTGCGGATTAAACCATACTTTTCGTGATAAGAGGTGATTAAAAAAGAGTGGAAAACCCGGGACACTGGAGAAAAGGTTTCTCGAAGTGGAGGAAATCATCAGGAACTTCGGAAATCGACAAGAGATAAGCAAATTTGTAATTATAAAACAACGATACGTGAACGAAGTCCGAGGTTGGAATTCTCTCGCTTCTAATTTTTTAATTTAAGCAAATTTGGTCATGAAATACTTGAAATGAATATTTCTCCAAAGAAATAACAAAGAAGCAGCTAGCCAGAGTCGATAAATCGAAAAAATAACCTGCAGTACAAATCTCATTAAAGAATTTTGAGGTTATGTTCTTTCCAACTTTACGATCTCTTGTTCCAGTTGTCAAAATACGATTTTAAAAGGATAGAAAAGGTTTTGAGAAACATTTTCAAGCCCAAAAAGACAAGATTTCTGCATTTGTGAGAATTTCCAAAAGTTACAATAATTTCGGAGATTGTAAGACTACTTTTCAAAGTTCTTGATTTTGTTTATTTTTTGTGAAAGAGTATTGTCTTTTGGAAGCATAGCATCTTTAAATGTGTTTCCTAGACGAAACAGTTTGAATAGGTGAGTCGTATTGTATTGAATCTCAAATTCATTAATTGCAGTGTTGAGAAGTTCGAACTGATGAAGTTAATGAAAAAGTTACGCTGTAGTAACTTTGATTAATTACGATGAACAATTTGTAACTGTAAAGTAACTTATTTACAATTTTCGAACGCATTAAATTTAAAAAGTATATTTTATAAATTAGAATAAAGAAAAATCAATTTACAAGGGTTCACTGTAGGAAATTCAAATTTCACAAAAAAAGTGTAGAATTATGTTGATTATGCGTATTATGTCTCATTTTTTTATTGAAATTATGTTTCTGTTAAAAATGAATTTCCAAGGTAATGGAAAATCTCTAACTTTTATTACTTCCTCTTTTGGTAACTTCTCCAACACTACATAATAAATTGTTATTCTGAACAAAAGATTTTTAATCGTGTCTATTTAATTTTTCAGTACTGTTCTACCAAGATAGAAATTCAAATGCAACTATTTTTATCAATTCTCGTTAACCACAAGTGTGCGCAAGTTTCTGAAGGCAAAAAGTAAGTTTTTTTATGCAATTTGGAACGGTCGAGTTTTAATTGTGACGTGAATGGATGATGCTTGGAGGCAATGAACGGTATGGACAGACATGGACATGGACACGGACACGGGCATTCGCACTCATCGCATTCACATCACCATCATCACCACCACCATCATCACCATTCCCATAGCAATTCCCAGAGTTCGTCGCAAAACTCAAGTCAGTCCTCGAAGCACAGCCATGGGCAAGTATCACATGCCTCGAAGGAAATCCTACCTCCACAGTCGACACCCAAGCCTCGAAATTACAAATTACTCGTCGACCCCTTTTTAGTAAAAGGGTCCGCGAAACTGTACAGATACGATGGAGTTGTACCTGGGGATCCAACCCAACCTTTGGTTCAACCTCGAGATCCGAGATCTCAGTTAACGAGGATTTGGACTCGATTAGAGCAACTAGACCTCCCTGTTCCAAGGTTCAAAATCGATCAAAACTATTGTGGAGAACCTCCTCCTCTGGAAGTTACCTTTTGTCACCTAAACGACAACATAGATAGAACTTTCTTATCAGACATGGTCCACAAATTCGGCACCATTGAAGAATTAACAATTTACTACCATCCAATGACGAATAAACACCTGGGGATTGCGAGAGTTGTTTTCGAGAGTACGAAGGCTTCGAAAGCCTGTGTTGAGAAATTAAACAACACCTCTGTCATGGGAAAAGTCCTACGCGTTTTTCTTGATGCCTTCGGAGAAGAGTGTAAGAAGCTCTATGACGAGAAGACGATTGAAAAAAAGATAGAAAAGAAGGTAGAAGTTAAGGAGGTCAAGGTAGAACCTGAACCGGAAAAGCCTCCTCCAGTTATTGAGAAGGCTCCTCCGGTTCCTGAAGAAAGAGAAGATTTTAGGGCCAAGAAACCAATTGCCGCGATTGAAAAACCTAGAGACCTTTACATTGAGAATGCTAGGTATACAAAATACCGAGACTATCCGACTCCTGGTGGGAGTACAAGCAGTGATTTAGGGTATGGAACGACGCCAAGTGAACTGAATTATCCTAATAATTATTCTCAGAACTCTACGCCGGCGACGAACTATGATTATTTTTATGGAGGGTATCATCATCCCCCGCCAAATAGTTATTTGCCAACTGTACCACAGGGTGTCTCGCCGAGTTTACCGATTCAGAATTCCAATATGTGGTGGAATCCCAGCTCAGCAACACCGGGATATCCGCCTCCGGTTTGGACTCCGCAGCATCCTCCGAGTTTAGAAAGTCCGAATATTGTTCATGTTAGCAAACCTTCGACTCCTAAAGTTCAGCAGTACACGCCGAAGAAGGAAAAGGAAGTCCAGTTTACGCCAAAAACTACACCTAGGGATTTGCCTGTTGAGACTCGGAAGACCTTGGATTTGGATACGAGAATTGCTATGCTGTTAAAGGATAAGGCTGGTGGGATGGCTCCTCCTTTTTTGCAGTTTGGAAGTGATTCTGAGGATGATAGGTTAGAGTCTTTAAGTCTCAATCACTTTTAATTGCAATCGGTTGCAATTTCATTAACCGAGAATTTTTCTAATTTTAATTGTAGAAAGTCACAGGCTGAAGAAGAGTTGCTTTCGACTCCTCCGAGTCCATTTCTTTCGGCGGAGATTTACAAAGCGTGTCATGAAAAGATGGTGGAAAAGAACAAGGAGAGGAGGAAAGTTAGGGAAAATAATATCAATCCATTTCCGGTGGATGAGGATCTGGGGAGTGTTATAAGTTCGAGTGAGGATGAAGTGTTGCTGGGAAGTTACAGTCCTGCAGTCGATGATAATGATGGAGACTTACCAAAGGAATCTCAGCAACCTCCGCCTATTGATGATGATCGAATGTCTCTGAGTCCTTTGAGTTCAGGAGACGAGAAGATTGAAGAGGTTCGTTCTTTGTTTTATTTATACCTGGACTGATCTTTTGGTCTGTTTTCTTCATCTTTATTTTCTGTTTCACCTATTTTGGACTTCTTTTCTTGCTTATGAATTATATATTTCCATTTTTGCACTTCCTTTATGATTTAGTCAAAAGATCAGTCCTCTTTTTAACCAAGTTCATATTGCAAGAGCAGATTGCAAATTTTCTTCTGAGTGTAGATCGGCTTTCAGGTGATAGCTCATAGCCAGCCGGTGAATCAGTTGTATCCTGGAGCAGGTTATCCTGGTGCACTGACGCATCCTCATTATCCACAACCGACGAATGATATGTACAACTGGCCTCGACCTGCGCAATATCCATATCATTATGGAGCACCGTACCTGCCTAACAATTATCAAACACCCAATAATTCCTTCCAAGGAGGAATTCATTCTAATGCTCAAGGCTCGAGTTTCTACCCTTCGTTACAGTCTAGACTGCAAGCTATGACCAACTTCAATAGTTATAAAGATAATCCTCAGGTATGAATTTAGAAAATATTAAAAAACGATAGTCCTTAGCATCCTGTAAAAGTTTTATCTTAAAAATGTATTCTTTTCAGGGTCCGACGATAAACGGAGTTCTCAACAAGGTTGTTAACGAACTTAAACAGATTCTAAAGAAAGATTTCAACAAGAAGATGATAGAAAACACGGCCTTCAAGTTATTTGAGGATTGGTGGGATGAAAAGAAGAGGGAGAAGGTAGACAAGAGCGAAGCCACCTTCGGTGAAAATATCGTTCCTAATAACGTCATTAAGGAAGAAGCCAATAATCCACAAGGTCTTTCATCTCTTTTCGATCAAGCTACTCCGCTTGGGTTTAATTATGATGGATTCGGATTGGGTATTCGCGCTAGCATGCCGAAAATGCCTTCCTTCAGAGTAAGCATCTTCAAAACCCTCAATATTCCTTCAAAAATGTTGTTTCTGAATTGATTCATACGTTCTTTCTGTTGCTCAGCGTAAGATCAAAGCCCCGAGTCCAGTTCCTCAAGACGAAGATAGTCGTCTATCAGATCGTCTTAATACAGAAATGATCGACAGTGATAGTGATTTGGATTTACCAACTGTACCGAAAACAAAAAGACCACTCGAAAGTCTTCCTAGTGCGTCTTCGTCCACGTCTTCTTCTGCTGCTAGTTCCAGCGATGAGACCAGCAGCAGTGATTCTTCTAGCGAAAGTACTGATGAAGAGGTAAGTCCCCGAAAATTCGTCTAAAGCTCTCTTTAAAGAAATTAAATAATGATCTTATTATTAAATATCTCAACTCTTTTCTTATAACAGGAATTCGAGAGTCGCTATGATCCTCGGCCTCTCGCCGCCAACAGCCAAGATCCAGAAATCCTGATGGAACTAGCGATCTTGAGGTCCATGGATTGTCCTACTCCAACCGGTAGAAATACTCCTATACTTGATTACGTGCTCCAAGATCCGGACGAGTTCCCACAAATCTGCAACGATGCTAGTCCAGTCTCTTCTCCGGTGTATCAGCCTGAAACCAAAGAGGAAAGTGAGAAGATTTTGGGAAGCGAGACCGGAATTGCAAGGTCGAAGACACCGGAGATCAAGTTCAAGGTTGAAGATACTCTTTCAACGAATACTGAGAACTTGTGGAAGGTTCCTCTGAAGGAGGAACCGCGAGATATCGAGAAGATGGAAAGCTCTGCTGCGGAGGCACTTATGACTTTGGCAGGTCAAGACAATATCATAAGGCACAAGAGTCCTGGTCCAGTTCAGCCTAATATCATCAGGACTTTGGAGAACATGTCAAACAAGTACATCAACGACGAACCCATTCTGCAGGATTCAGAGAAGATAGAAATGTTCAGTGAAATACCGACGACGGATTCGGAAGAAGAGAGCCTGGAAATCAGAAGATTAAGGTATCAAGCGGAAACGAATCTTCGGTTGAATGGCCAACGAAGTCCAGGTCTTTCGAAAACGCCTCAAGTTTTCATGGAACATTCTTACTCTTTGCCTCCTGCCAAGCCTCAGGATGCGAAGGTACAACATGTGGAACCAACTCCTATGGAGATTGTTCCTCCAGTGAGTGTCGTTCCAGCTGTATCAGTGAAAACGAAGCCTGCCAAACCAGAGAAGTTGGATAAACGGAAAGAAAAGGCAGAAAAGGCGCAGAAGAGGAAGAATAATAAGATCTCGAAACTGCATATACAGAATCATGAAAGGGAGAAAGAGAATTTCAAGAAGCAAAATGTTCTGCAGAATGAGTATGTTTTAGAGATTCCGAAGCAACCGGTTACCTACACGGAGCGGGATCTGATGTCTGAGATGGGTATTTTGTATGAGTTTTTAACGAGAGGAATAGACGCGGAGGATGTGGAATATTTAAGGAGAAGTTATGAGGCCTTATTGGCTGATGACACTCAGGGATACTGGCTCAATGACACGCATTGGGTTGATCATCCGCCTACTGATGTACCTACTCCTGCGAAGAGGAGAAAAAGAGACGAACTCAGGTTGCATGCTACTGGGAGTGCGAGAACGGAAGGATATTATAAAGTCGATATTGGAGAAAAGGCGAAACATAAAGTAAGTTTTTGATTTATTTGCAGATATTACAGATTTAATCTGGGAGGAAACATAATTTTTCTTTCTTTGCAGCATCATTACGCGCAGAGTATACAGCGTAGTAGTGAGGTGGAAGAAAGTGGTATTCCATATTCGGGAGCAGATGGGATTGCGAATGGTCCTAAGGCGCTCGCGAAAGCTCTCACTGGAAAAATGCAAGCCTTGTCGAGAGAAGCGAGGAGTAACCAACGTCGTCTGCTTACGGCTTTCGGTATCGACACTGATAGTGACCTTCTCAAGTTTAATCAGCTGAAGGTAGGTTTCGAAATTGTTAAATTGGTGTGACATTTCAATGACTTGTTAATTATTTAATATCATATTTAACACATTAATTCTTTTTTTAGTTCCGAAAGAAACAACTAAAGTTTGCAAAGTCCGGAATCCACGATTGGGGTTTGTTTGCGATGGAACCGATCGCAGCCGACGAGATGGTGATAGAATATGTCGGCCAGATGGTGAGGCCAGTTGTCGCAGATTTGAGGGAGACTCAATACGAAGCGACAGGAATCGGCAGTTCGTACCTTTTCAGAATCGACTTGGAGACGATTATCGACGCGACCAAGTGTGGAAATCTCGCTCGATTTATTAACCACAGTTGTAACGTGAGTATAATTTTCTCCTTATATTTAAATTTGTGATAGTAATAAATTGTTGTTGATGACTTTAAGATTAATTTTTTCATTTTTTTTTACAGCCTAACTGTTACGCAAAAGTGATTACTATAGAAAGTCAGAAAAAGATAGTTATATACAGCAAACAGCCCATCGGGGTCAACGAGGAAATTACCTACGATTACAAGTTTCCTTTGGAAGATGATAAAATTCCCTGTCTTTGTGGAGCGCCTCAATGTCGGGGTACTCTCAATTAAAGTGTTCGTTAAGCTTCATTGTTCATTTCGTTTCATTTCTTATATTACATTTCATCGTACCCTGCTCATATTTTTGTAAATAAAACCCCGTGTAAACATTTTATAAAAATGCAGCTATGGCTGAAATCAGCATTGTTTTCTTTTTACCCTATCATATTTATTTTTTTGTTTCGTAATTAATGAAATAATGAATTCATGAACAATAGTTTAAATACAAAAGATTAATTTATTATATTAATGGAGCTTTATATACATCTTAGAAATCTTAATCTTTTGATTAATTTTTATACGAAAGTCTGTGGTCTCTCAAAAAATATTTACTGGCTGATGGAGTTTGGTGAAGGATCTGGCAATTGATGACTGTTGCTGGGAGGAGCACTGTTAGTGCCGAGGTTTTCTTGCTTAATGGCAGGTGTAGGTTCAAGATTGAGATTCGTATTAATCACGGCAGTTGTCGATGGGTTTTGCATATCCAGTTGACTTTGAGCGATATCCTGAAGTGCAGCTTGAATGCGAGCCAGAAGGGCCTCGCCTTCTCGAACAACTTCTTCCAATTTCTCTCCAGCATCCTGGTTTTCTTTCTCGAGACGACTGAGACTCGCTACCTGCAAGTCTTGAGAGGATTCCTCACTGGGCAGACTGTCAATCAAGGTGTCAATGTCCTTTGCGCATTTTGCAATCAGGGTTGCGAACAAGGCTGCGTAATCTGTAAATTCAGGACAATTTTATTAGAATTCTTTATTAACCCTTTGCACTCGAGCGGCGCCGATACGGAGCCCTTTTTCATTCAAACGAAAAAGGCTCGAGTGCAAAGGGTTAAATTAAAATTTTAATCTTGAAAATAGTTATAGAAAATAGAGTTAAATTAAGATTTATTATTAATTTGAATTAACCTTCTTGAGATTGATTTGGTTGTTGAGTTTGGGGTCTGTCGAAGCCAGGAAATCTGCTTGGTGTTGAGTACTGCTGTAAAATTCCAATGCTGTTGCAAAAATGCTCAGCTTGCTGCAAAAAGAATGGAAAATTAATTATTATACTATAGGAAGTAGTTTAATGAGAAGTGGGGTTAGGTTCGGCATTTAATATAATTTTGATTTATTTCAAGATATTTCTATTATGGAAATATATATAAAAGAGAAGAATAATATACAGAATTGATAAAAGTAAAATTATTAGAAAACTTCTAGAAATTAACTGTTTGCTTAGGTTTATAACAAATACCTGATTTATCATATCTTGCAGTTGAGTCAGTCGGTCCGCCATAGCAGCTTATAAAACTTAAACTGTTAGTACTGAAGTATTTTCTTAGATATTTGGACCTTAAAATATAATCAAGTCTTAATTTTTTAATTAAAATCAAAATAATTTCAGAACTGTTTCTCCACTTGCTCAAACTTGCTTCACTGACTTGCAGGTGTTTACAAGCATTGTCAATTAGCCACTAGAATCTCCAGTGCAGCCAATTCAAATTGGAAATTACCCTAGAAAATACTTAATATTCCTCTATATATTTTTCTGTTTTTCCGTTTGGTGAAAAATCTAGAGTGAGATGAATGCATGGCATCGTCACATGGTAGAGTGAGAGATAGATACATTTTCCTGCATTTTTCGTCCGCAGAACCGAGAACAGTGCTCCCAACCAAAGAAACGTAACGATCATAAATAGGAAACATAACCTCATTTTTTGCTTTCAAGTGATCGGCGTGATCGTGTTTGATCAGAAAACGTTTTTGAATAAATTTCTCATAATATTTACAGGAAAAATAGCAGAGTGCTTGTAAAGATAGAAGAATATATTTTAAAGTGTTGAAGTGGAAATAAAAAATGTCTGACGACGAAATAGAAAGCTTTGAAATCACAGACTATGATCTTGAGAATGAATTCAACCCAAATCGTTCTCGGCGTAAATTGTCCAAAAAGCAACAAATGCTTGGTAAATATTGATGGTTTTTAATTATAGTCACAAATTTTTAATCTGGTATACATTCTGTTCACATAATTTTTGTCACCTACAATTATGATTTAGCGGATTTAGTTTTCGTAATTAATTAGATTCAGGGAGTTAATGCATTGTAATATTTTATACAGGAATGTGGGCTGATGACAGTGAAGAGGAAGAAGAAACTAAAAGCAAATCATCTTTCAAAACTTTCAACAAAGGACCTAAAAACTACACAGCACCTGTTAATTTTGTCTCTGGAGGAATTCAGCAGGCAGGAAAGCCGAAAGAAGAGAAAAATAAGGATGAGGACGATGAAGAGGAAGAATCTGGAAGACCTAGAAGAGGAGAAGCTGATTATGTGCCAAACAGTTCAAGGTAACAATATATTTTTAAAAAATTAAAGAGTATATAATAAAATAACAAGACATAAAATCTAATCAAAGATTTTTTATTAGTGACTCTGAAGCTGAAGGACCCAGCAATGTGAGATCTCGAAAAGCCTTCTCGTTCAATACAGATGGCGATATTGCAGGTCTGAGAAAAAAGAAGACACCTTTTAATCCTGCTCTTTTGAAAACTGGTCTAGGAAACTGGGAAGTTCACACAAAAGGAATCGGAGCAAAACTTTTACTCAAGATGGGTTTTGAACCAGGCAAAGGTTTGGGAAAAAATCTTCAGGGTATGGATGCCCCAGTTGAAGCTCAACTTCGAAAAGGAAGAGGAGCAATTGGTGCCTATGGACCCGAAAAGTTTGCAAAGATTGCTGAAAAGAAGAAGGAAGAAGTAAGCGAAGAAACGAAAGAACAAAAAGGCAAAAGTTCCCAATGGAGAAAGAATGATACTGGAGGAAAAAAGAAAGTTAGGTACTGTTATCGAAGTGTGGATCAGGTTATTGAAGATGGGAAGTTCAAACCTAATAGAAAAGCAGGTGTGAGTAGCGAAATGAGTAGAGTCAAAGTTATAGATATGACAGGACCAGAACAGCGAGTTTTAAGTGGTTACCATGCCATTAGAAGTGGACAACAACGTCCACATGAATCCTTATTGATTTCTGATAAAAAAAGCAAAGCTAACTTTGCCTTACCTGAACTTCAACATAATTTGGATCTTCTTGTAGATATGTGTGAACAGGATATTGTCCAGAATGATAGAAGGAATCGACATTTGGGTGATAGGTTAATTGCTCTTGAAGCAGAGAAAAATAATCTTTCGAAGGTTGTAGAACAACATGGGCAGTTGATTGATACTTTGGAAAATGTATTGCTGATTGTGGAACGACTGATGGAGGAAAGTAGTGAGTTGACGCTGAAGAGCACTGCAGAAGCTTTCAAGAGTTTGCAAGAGAACTATTATGAGGAGTATAAAACTTATGAATTGGGGGAGTTGGCTAGCAGTTTGGTGGGGCCGAAAGTTAAGGAATCTTTGTTGACCTGGAATCCTTTGATGCAACCAAAACAACCTTTAGAGTTGTTCAAGCAGTGGAAAGAGATTTTGGAAAGTGGGAAGACTACTCTTCAGACAAGGTCTTTACATCCTTATGATCAACTTGTGTGGAACGCGTGGATGCCGTCGATAAGAGGAGCCGTACAGTATGTATATTTGTTCGCTCATTCAATTTTTGTCGTTTTAATTTGGATTTTAACCGTTTTTATATTTTTTTTCCAGGGAGTGGAAATGCAGAAAACCTGACCCGCTGATCGATCTAATAGAGCATTGGATGCCTTTTCTCCCCAGCTGGATACTGGACAATATTTTAGATCTCCTAGTTCTTCCAAAATTGACCCTTGAAGTAGAGGAATGGAACCCATTAACAGATACTGTTCCAATTCACACCTGGATTCATCCTTGGCTTCCTCTTTTACGTAATCGATTAGATACCCAAATTTATCCAATAATTCGCCGCAAACTTGGATCAGCGCTTGGTGGTTGGCACGCATCCGATAGATCAGCAAGATTGATGTTGGAACCCTGGTCTCAAGTATTCCCAAAAGGAGACTTGGAGGCGTTCCTGGTTAAAAATATCGTCCCAAAACTTCAGATAGCACTTACGGAACTCGTGATAAATCCTCATCAGCAGCATTTGGATCAATGGCACTGTGTTTACGAGTGGAGAGAACTACTTCCGGTCCACATTATGTCGGGGTTGCTCGACAAGTTCTTCTTCCCAAAGTGGCTTCAAACCTTGGCCCTTTGGCTGAATCATTCGCCGAATTATGAACAGATTACGAATTGGTACCTCGGGTGGAAGGGTCTGCTTAACGAGAAATTATTAGCGGAACCAGTTATAAAAGAACATTTTAGGAAGGCTTTGGATATGATGAACAGAGCTGTTTCCATTCCTGAAGGTCTTCAACCAGGAGCTGTGGAACAAGTCTCCTATTTGACGAGTTTAGAAAGGAGTCAGCCACCCATTTCACAAATGCCTTCTAACGTTCAACCGAGAATTGAGGTAAGACTCAAGAATTTGAACTTTGAACTAAATTTAATCGGTAGAATTATTTCTAGTATTAAAAATGTAATTTTGTTAACAATTTTCTTTCGTTTTGTAGAGTATCGCAGAAGCAATGAGGATCGTGAATCAAATCCCACATGGGTTTAAAGACTTCGTGCAGAATAAATGCGAAGAGAGGGGCATTCTCTTCATGCCGATTCCAAACAGATACCGAGAAGCAAAGCAAGTTTACAAAGTTGGAAATATGCAAGCCTATATTGACAGAAATGCTATCTTCGTTTGTCACAGTGGTACCAATTGGGTTCCCACCAATCTGAACGCCCTCTTAGATATGTGTGAGATCTAAATCGAAAAGGCAAGAAAATCATTGTATATATATAACTAGCTCTAATCGCTGTAAAAATATTATTTTTTATTTATCGTTTGTGTGACTCAAACTCTATTTAATAATTTTAACTATCAAATATTTAGTTCGATTTTTTGATTGTTTTACTCAAAAGAGAAATTGACTGATTAAAATGAGTTTTTCTAATTGTATCTTTTATTATTAGATGATTTAAATCCAGAGGTTAGCAAAACGGATTGAAACAGCAATGGAAATCTTGATCAAATGTCGTCATTGAGTCCTAAAGTCTTTATCAAAGTCTTCTCGCCTCTGTGGAACGAAAGGCTGTTCCATGAACTCGCGTGTATCTTTTATTGACCATTCCTGCTTAACCAGTCGCGACTTGAGCGCGTGTAGGCGCCCCTAGTTATCCCACTACTAAGGTGCAGCTTTAAAACTCCTGAATATGGAAAGTTGCACGCGATTCCTGGGGAGTTCCAGGATTCCACCTATAGTAACCGAGAATAGAATTGTAGAGGTACGAAGAGTCGAGTATCGACCAACCACGGACTTAGTTTGTCGTATCGCTGATACCACCTTTCTTCTTTGGATAGTATGAAAGCCACGAGACTACGAGAGGGACTGGTTCAAGACTGGTTCAGGACTGGTCCTGAAAGGATGGACATCCTTCGCCCACGCAGACTCTTGCGATCTACCTTGTATACCAGAGTGTCGAGGAAATTTGCATCTACTCCGAGTACTCGTCTAGTTACCGATCCTTGTACTTTGATCCTAGATTTTTTATTCCAGTTTGTCAACTGAGAACACAACTCCTTCGCGCTAATAACCTTTTATCCTTAGAAGGAATTTTCAGTTTTTTCAAAGGCTATTTTGGTCTGTAATTGGGAAAATTGTTTTCAAAGAATTGAATTCTCTACGAGAATCAACACAAACGTTCTATTTCAGTTTGCTTGGATCCTGTTAGAACAACTAACTAAAAGGCAATTCACATTTTCATTTCAGGGGAGGGTACCACATACCAATTGCGAATTAGATACAGAAGAACAAGAGAGAACAGACATTTGTTTTTCGTAAAACGCGATCGCACCCAAACATTCCAATCCCACGCGAATCATATCCCTATATACCTCCATAAAGCGACAAGTACTCGAGAGTGCGCTTAACGCGACGATGATTTAACGACTAACGCTTTTTAAATGAAAGGACACTTGTCTTTTGCGTAATCGCAGATTGATGTGCACATAAGATATCCGCTTGTACTGACACCGTTCTTCGAGAAACTCTAACGCTTTATTCAATTTTATAATCATTAGATTCTGCATCTCCATAAATCACTTGAAAATATTCAAAATAACAATTAGTAGATACTTGATACTTTTTACCACCTTCTTTATAAATGAAACGATGGAATTTCCTTTCAACTCTTAATTAAATTCCATGATATTTCCATTTCAGGATTCACGTTTAAAAAGAAGTCTCAAAAATGTCGAGTGAATTCTTATGAATCGAAGACAGGTGCAAGAAACTTCATCTCCATCCGCAGCATTGAATTTGTAAGAAATCCTGGCTGAACCCATGATTACTTTCAGGTAAATTATACACGATAGGTGCATTAATATTGAAACGTATTGCGGGATCTACAGGTCGGCTCTTTTGTAGCGCGCGAGGAGCGCCAAGGAATTATCCGAGTAATTAACTTGGCTAACTTGTCCGCTTAGCCGGGTAAAAATGACAAACAAGTTGCGGACCGCATTAACGCGATGGTTGAACCGGTGCAACAGCGGGCTATTTATAGAAATTATAAGACGCAGAGAGTCAATAATACGGACTTTGGCTTTAACTCTCCCCAGTATGTGAATCAGTTATGAGGACAAAAAATGATTCCTACCATTAGCCACGGCTTGATCGTTGCATGTTGATGTAGTATCGACACATTCCAAACTCAAGTATCCAACTTTCCCGGATACATAACTCTTAATATGTAGTTTATCCTACTCATGATCTTTGTGATTCTTCTAAATTGAATCTGCAACGAGAGAAAAGTTGCATTTATTTCCACTTGGTTGGATAAATATAGTTAAGTATAGCTTATCAGAGTTGCAGTTTCGAGCTGAAAATTTTCCAAAACCTATACAGGTTTCATCGCCAATTAAAGTTATTCCTAAAGTAACTTTAAATCTACAGAAATTATGTTTTATAATTTATCATTTCAGATACGATTTGGCGGATTTGATATGAAGCAATGAGGCAGATCTCAAATACGATTTCACTTACGAAATGACTATTTCGACAATTTTATACCAGATAGGGCGTTGGACAATTCTATGCAAATGCACTCGCTCGATTAGGCCTTTCCGCAGCAATTATTCCGCAATATGTGGATCACGATTATGGACTGTTAAGAGAGATTGTAATTCTCGGAAGGCATGAAAGGATCCACGTGTTTCAATCCACCGGAATCCAATCTGATCCATTTCTGTTCATTGTGTACGAAGCAGACTTTGGAAATGTAAATTTTAAATGTACTTAGTTATGATTATGAAAGAGTTTTTCGCATCCTGCATCTTGTTAAGTAGAAACCATAAACGATTCTAGTAATAAATTGCGTAAAGAAGAAAAAATATTACGAAGATTTGAAATATCATCCAGCTTATAAAGGATATTTATGAAGGAACGTTTCTGTCCTTTTTCTTTTGAATGAAAACTCGTTTGCAGTTGCAGCGATTCATCGATGGAGTATCTGCAATGTTCGATATTATAGCTTTGCTTGCATGCAGTGCTCAATATATATACGTGCGACCGCGAAGGCATTAAAACTGTCAGTGTGGGCGTCGAGCCGAGATTCGTAACGAAGGGGGTTTGCATTTATGTTGCATTCTAGAGTCAGAATTGTAGGACAATAAATGTCTCTCGTAGAATCATCTTTTTCAGGTGTACCATTTTCCATCAATAGGATGCAATGAGCCCGTTACAGATATGATTGGAATCAGAACGTATAATTTGTACAGGGTGTCCAGAGAGTGGGAAAAACGTGAAAAGCAATAATTGTACGGGAATTTTATTGGTGCGGGAAATGTATGTGATTTTTCATTTGATGTGGGAATTTTTTATTTCCCTTGAATGCCCTAGAGTAAATTTTGGATTGAAATTCTTTCTGAACCAATCCGAAATTTTCCGAATCATTCCGGAATTTGTACCCAAAACAAACAGTTTCATTTCGATCTAATCTGAAGGGGAAGTTTTCAATCCGAATTAATCCAAGGTCCACTCAAAATCAATCCGAACTTGTAATTCGAATGAATCCGGTCAATCCGAATTAATCAGAATTAATCCGAACTTTC
>JAUESH010000036.1:1903720-1914693 GCA_032275165.1 Synergus magnus
GTTTTTAAAATATTTGTGTGAATAAAAATGAAAAAAAATGTTCATTTTCGTCACTCTAGACGTCTGAAACTTCAGCCAAATATGCGGAAAACAGTTATTATTTAAACAAACAGGTTTATTTAATACGTTGTCGCCCTAATAGGATGACGCACAGTGGGGCCAAAAACGTGTTCATGGATAAATTGATATTCAGAAGCCATTTCTGAACCGATTTGAACGTTTTTTTTTTATAATTAAAGCTAATAAAATTCCTCACAAAACTGTTGATACAGATTTTGAAAAAAAAAATATTTTATTTATCCTAGGGTTGAAAGTAAAAAACAGTTGATGTTCGTGTTAAAGCTAACTTCAATTTGCTCAGTCGTTGTCGCATGTGTCGCTTATGTCTCCGGTTTTATTAAATAATACATACATGTAAATCTCGAATATACTTTCTCATTTTTTTTTTTCTTTTAAGAATTCTAATTTTGAGAAGGTTTTTTTGCTCTCCTGAACAATTTTTCCCATGGCACTTACATGGTTTTGTCGTGACACCCTTCATATTATAAATTACAATTTGATAAATACGGAAACTATAGTCGATTAGTCAATTAACCCCGGTCTCCCTTACTTTTAAATATTTTAAATTCTATAAAATATTTAGAAAAAAATTTTGAAATTTTTTTGAACTTATTTTACATCCTGAAAATTATACACTACTTTTAAAAAATGACATATTATAAGCATAAATTAATGACAAAGGTAAGCTAGTAATATTAACTAAAGGCAATTCTAGTAACATTAAACTTACTTTAAAGCCTTTTCGTATGGATAATGCACTGATTAAGTGTGCTTAATGGAAACACCCTTTCTCGTTAGTTTCGGTTTCGATTTTCGAAATTTCGGGACAAAATAGCTGGGTGCATAATGATGGGAGTGTCTAATGGACAATGTTTATCCTCCCTTGGCGTCCCTTAGCCTCGGGCGTGAATGAGCTCGATCGCTATAGTCGAATCGACGTTATTTGAAATATTAGCAGAACCAGCACATACAATCTATGTCCTATTACCACGATTAGCATATGTTGACAGGCGCCACCCTGCTACCCTCGACTCCGCAGACCCTGTGGTGCATGTAGAGATATGCAATAACGCCATTCGCTTTGCATGGGTAACATATTGCGACAAGATAGGCTAAATATTATGCCCACGATGTTGTCTGATACAGACAAACTAGTTCAGTCATCAACCTATCCTCGTTTGCTCGTTCAATGGTTCGTTCACAGTCTGCCTTTTCGTTGCTCCATGTTTCATCAAAGCAAACTGTGAGCAACGGCGAGCGTATAAGTTGCATAAGCACCATCCGAAACTCAATTTATCTCTTTACTTCATTTACAACTAGAATGTCATGCGTCAATAATTTACTGTAACATTGGATTTTGAATTTCAGTAGAAAAAGGCGCGCTGGTGGGACGCTATTAACTCGTACTACTTTTTCCACAAAAATTGTGTGCAACTATAATTTCCTTTGCATTTATCTATGTGGAGCTAAAAATGTAGCGAACATTATACTAGTGTGTGTGTGTGTGTGTGTAATTGATCTGAACTCTATTAAAGTTATACTCGCGCAGCAAATTCCTTCGCAGGTTTTCCTCAAACTAATCATAAAGTTCCAAACTGAAGATCGTCGTATTATGAAGCGCGTGTATTCCACATGTTTTTCATTAAGATATACTGTCATAGAAACTTGATACAGGAACCATATATTCAGGAGTATAATTACTATGTGCGCTCGAGTGTGTCTTCTAGTTTCGCACCTTAACGAGCAATTGTCGTTTGAAATGATCCTCGTGGTAGTGCAGGTGACAGTCGTGTAATAAGACATGTCGATTCAGAGTGGAGCAAGAAGACGAAGGAGACATTTGTCTCCCTCGACAAGTCAGTGGCGCCACGTCAAGTCTCTGAAGACGAACCACCCTGTCATTAATTACTGGGAACCAGAACGTTACAAATTCCGACATGTGAATAATAATCATAATAAAGGGAGTAGGGAGAGAGAAATTATCAAAAATTTGTAGTAAAAGATTATGGTTTTAATTAATACCTACGAAGCGAGTTGAATATGTTTCATTAAAAAGACTAAAACACAAAGTGCTGAAGGAATCAAGTTCTTGAAATGTCATTTACTCTTAATTTGATAATAATTAACTATGAATAAAAGTCACTAAAAGGCGGAATGCCAGTGACTCGTTAACTCTTTGTTAATTATAGAAAGACGAGTAAAGAAATAACACGATTTCCGGTTTTTCTCTGCAAACGGTCGTTGATGGGTTTAATTCAGTTGCGAGATCGTTCGCTGTAGACTATGTTCTAAACTTCCTAGTTTAATGTGGACTCTCGAATGTACCTCAATTACATAGTCATTAACTCGCGATTGTCTCTTTTGGCATAATCTCGTTACGTCGACTTGGACTCCGCAATAGCAATATTCTACTCGCAGATCTCAACACAGATAGGCTTTTAGCGTATTAGCAAGCACAATGTGACAATGGAAGTAGACGAGTCGGGAATAGCAATGCCGCCACTCTATCCATTTCCCATACAACGGACGCGGACGCCTCGGCAAACTGCAAATAGCCAGGCGAAACACGTATTTCATAAATGCCACCCACCGCCCCCAAGCTTGTACCTCTCCCGTGGGAAAATCGCAGAGGTAGCTGTTCAAGATTTTCCTTTCCGTGAAATTGCAAAATGCAAAGCCCACTATTCGACTGCACTGGGGATTCGTGAAAAACGAAACTCCTATCTGCATTCTCGATCGTATACATCCTAGCGTGGATGCATCTATGGAATAACGCTGTACCATCCAGAAAGTTTAATATTATAATACGATATCGCCAGGAGTAGGTTGTGCACATTTTTTTGGGATTTCTCATCATGTATGATAAGAATCCTCGCACCGAATGAGGAAGCTCGCATCTGGGATTTTCCTCTTGTTATATTTCCGCCTTCTTCAACTATTGAATTGACTGAAAATTGCGGAAGGTCTTGATGGAAAATGTTTTAGATCTATTCCCTGAGTTTTGAAATGCATGTCTGAATCCAATGTTTTCAGGCATCGAAAGTCGAATTTTCAATTTAGATATTATGAAAACAAATTTTACTTTTTGGAGGCTCTGGATTAAATTTATAATTTAAAGAAGGTCTGATGCGTGATGAATATTATGATTAAGTTTTTCAATGATAAAACTTGAATTCCCGGTTGTCTTAAATTATGAGGTCGATTAAACCTGAAAGGAACGTTTTACAGCATGTCTCCCCTATTTTTTTTGCGAACATACCGCTTATTGATTTGCGCTTTTACTTTGGGGCGAGAGGTTGCATTAGTGCCTCGGTTGTATTCAACATCGGTCCCTGGGTGGCAGTAATGCCAGCAATTGAGCAACAAGGATATTATAAATTCTAAAGTCAAATGTAGCGTATTGCAATTTCTTCGGGATATCACTTAATGCAATCTGTACATTTCAGCCTGGAAAAATTGCCTCGAGATTTCAAGGGGGCCAATTCAAATTTTCGTCCAGAGCTCATTCTACCCTTGTGTTTTTTTTTTTTTGCTTCATTCAAGATCGTTTCCTTTTCAATTGAGATTACTTTTATCAGAATAATCACCGACTCGTGTAACATCCAATACAAAAATAATAATTTATCTAATATTATAGCATACAAAATGGTCCAAATTAGGTTCCTTTGCTGTGTGTACAATATAAGATTGGTATTGTCGAGAATATGGTAATACAAGCCTTTGATATAGTTCTCCAAAAACCCCGCGTCGATCGGCGGAAGGCGAAACAGAGGAACGAGTGAGAGAAGACGAATACTCTGTTCAGCCACGCGAAATTAAAAATCTTTCTACCGACAAAAGAGATACTTCGGCAGGTACGGGAATACAGGATTACTTCTTCCTCATCTTGGTCTCAGAAAAAAATAAATACCCTCGAGCACCAGCAGAAAAATAAGCCCTTAAAGAGCCTGATGAATTTTAAATCAGCCTCGCATTGAAATCGGAAAACGTCTCCATCGCCAGAGGACTTTTAGGAGTCTTGCTACTCCTTCGTCTCCCACCCCCTTTGAGTTCTCATCTCTTAATAATACAGAGGCACTAATACCCTGATCACATATTCTCAGGGATAAAAAGTAAATCTGATGCTTCGGGCGGGTTATAAGGAGCGCATTAATTCCATTAGAAAAGAGTATTCGCCCTTTCACGAGGGTGCAGGTTCCTCGCAGGTCGTTTGCCGATCATGCCTTTTACTCCCATTCTTTTATAGAAATTCGATTTCGTTTAAGTCCGTATATGAGTTGGAAAGCGGATGAAATATACGACAGCAGAGCAGGTGATGTTATTTTTTTCTCATCGACTTTTTTTTGCATTTGCGACAGAGATAATTAATTATATTAAATAAAGTTGCAGGTGATTCGATTGATTCGAATTGTAAGTTAGTTTTTCTTCCTCTTCTTCTGTGTGATGAAATTTTGTGTTCAGCACTTGAATCTACCTAACTATCAGGGTGGCAACTTGACCGGAAAACCGAGAAAGTCCACGAAATGTCCGTGAAGTTTCTTGACCGGGAAAAAACCAGGAAATGACCGTGGATGTAATTAAAAACCCGAGAGTTTACTCCTGATCACAGTAAAATTCAAGTTTTCATTCTTTTAATAATTATCTATACTATCTAAATTGGGTTGAAGTTTCAGACGTCTAGTCTGACGATTTTTTACATTTATTGGAATAAAAATGGATTTCTACCTATGATAACTTACACATGTTCACAATCTTCCAAATAAGTGGAAAACTCTCTATATTTTTCCACAAGAATCTTCGATAATACAGAAGAGATATCATGGAGAGCTCTTGATATTTATGCGCAATAAAAGTCCTGTACAGTGGAAGGGCAAAGCTTGAGTCAAGGGCGGCGACCGGACATCGGTTTTAGCCTTTGGGGGACACGGAATTGGACAGCTCCGTCATCCTATGGACTTATGGTCAGCCCTTCGCACTGAATACACTTCACTCTCTCTCCTTTCCCTTTTTCTCTCACTAGTTTCTCATTTATGAGCAGAGAAGTGACCGATTTACGTACAATGATCATCGATAAGTCGACGACCATAACGCTCGAGTGCCTTTCGATCGGAAATGCACGATAAAAGATTGGGGATGACAGCATTGATCTCTGACGAATCATCTAATTCCCAATGCTTATTGAAAATGGAAAAGTAGTATAAAGATGCGGAATTTATTTCAGGTATCAATGAGAGTGACATTTAGAACTTATTTAATTTGAGGAAACGAGTATTGGGTTGAAGTTTCAGACGTCTAGCCTGACGATTTTATTTTTACATTTACTGGAATAAAATTATCAATAAAAAGTTTTCAAAGCTTAAAATTTGTATTTATTTACTAGCAGAAATTTACCCGGCGTTGCCCAGGATTTGAAGAGAATTAACAGAATTTAAAGGAATTTTAAAGAGACTTTAAAGGATTGCAAAAGATTTTAAGTGATTTTAAGGAATTTCAAGGGATTTCAAGAGATTTATAGTGATTTTAAGTAATTTCAAGGAATAAAAAGACGAAAGGATTTTAAAAAATTTCAAGGGATGCTAAGAGATTTTGATTGATTTTAGGGATGTAAAGGGATTATTAAAAAAGTTGAGAAGAGTTATCAAAAGGTTTTTTCAGAGATTTCACAAGATTTCAAGATAATTTAACTGAATTTAACGGATTCGAAGGAATTTGAAGAAATTTCAAGATATTTCTACAGATTTTTATGAACTCTAAGGGATTTTGAAATATTTTAAACGATTTTAAGACATTTACAAAAGATTTTAAAGAATTTCATGTAATTTTAAGGGATTTTAAGTGATTTCATTTGATTTCCTCCACATTAGAATCAATTCTTTCCTTAAAATCACTTAAAATGTCTTGAATACTTTTGAAATTCATTGAAATTCCTTACAATTACTTGACATCACTTGAAATCTCTTAAAATCCCTTGAAATTCTTTAAAGTCATTTAAAATCTTATGAAAACCTATCAGATGTTTCGAAACATTGTGAAATCTATAGAAATCTCTGGAAAATGCTTTTGGTAACTCTTTCAAACTCTTTTAAAAATGCCTGGAAATCTTGTGAAAACTCTTGAAAATCCTTAAACTGTTTTGAATTCTTTTAAAAATCCTTTGACGTTCCTTAAAATCTCTTAAAATCTCTCAAAATTCCCTAAAATCACTTAAAGCCTCTATGAAAAATCTCGGGCAACACGGGGGAAATTTCTGCTAGTAAATAAATAAAAATAAAATGGTTTTGGAAACTTTTTTTTAATATTCTTAATCCAATGAATGTAAAAAAAAATAAAAATGTTCGTTAGACTAGACATCTGAAACTTCAACCCAATGGAGCGAGTCTTCCTCTATTCTAGGGATAAATGAACTTATTTCAGCAACTAGTGATATATGAGTATATGAATAATTATTCGACAAGTTAGAAGGGTAAAATAAAAAGAGAAGAGAAATAAACTAGAAAAATATAAATTGAGATATCAGACAGATATCAACAAGGATAAAACTCCCTAGAGGAAATCTGGACAGAGAGTTTTCGTTTGTTGCAATACTGTTACTTCCGGTACAGCAAATACATGCAAGAGGAAAGCAAGTACTGCGATCAGCAATAGGTAGAGTAGCAAGATATTAGAGATATAGAAGAACGTTTCCTGAGGGACATCCTAGCCAATCTCGATAAAACGCAAGGAGAAAGTCCTTTTCCGCGCCCGCGGCATTCCCAAAGTACATTTGCTTACCTCGTACGTGGGTATTTACAAATACTTCAAAGATATTCGGGAATCAAGAAAAGTTTTGCTGTAGAGTGGAGAATTGATAACAAACAGATCTAAAATCACGAAAGACGCGCGCTTCTTTCCGTCCGTACACATCTTACCCTCTCGTGGCTGGTGGTTTTTTTTATTAGCGATGAAAGGAAACTAAAGACGAGAGTTAAGGTGAAATGTTAAAATCTAATAAAGTATTAAAACGTTCTTTTGATGCGAAGACTTATGCGTTCAATTGTATCTTTTTAAAAACCCTAAACATATGCCTGTTATGTGAAAAATTCAAGTTTTCGGTTATCGGCTTTCAGACCGTAGCACATAAACCTCAGAAATATAGGATGTGGTGTTTACATGCAAGGAGGCAATACCAGTAATAAGCAATATTTCCCACTCATCTTTCAAACACCATTTTTCATTTTCCCTGAAGCTGGAGGCAGCCAAAAGAGATTTCTTTGCATGCAAAGTCGTGCCATTTCGCGGGAACAGCAATAACGTGGCTGCTTTTAAAATATCGCAATAAGTTAGTTCACAGGAACGAGTAGCGAGTGGCCCAGAATAAAGCAGCGTTATATGCAACGAAAAAGAGAGAGGAGAGAAGATCTGAAGTATAGAAACACTTTCGGGTTCCGACATGTAGAACCTCCGGGGTTCAAGGGCCGACAATCCGGCGCGCCACCCCTGGGAAATCGCTTTAAACCTTTTAAATTCCGAGTACCGAAAAGTCTTCGAGAACTATTCTACTCGCCGGTATATGGCATGTTGGTGCACGGCCCCATAAATATATCGAGGGCGAGTAAGGGAATCTGTTTAAAATATGTTCTCCCGCATTTCGCCATGGTCGTTTGGCATGGGAAATAGCTAAATGCTTTTTGCGAGAAGACATTTAAATCTTTACCTTTCATAGAGTACGTATACGTATAAACACCCCAGCAGTTGACTATACTTTTCCCCCCGTTTTTTCCTCTTTTGAACTTTATTCCACTTTATCTATACTGAAAAAACTGTAGTCGGCAAAACGCACTACGGAATGATAGTGGAGGTTTAGTCCCACTCTTGAGTTTCATGTCACATTTGGGGCTCATCTGCCACAGTGGGGCCAAAAACGTGTCCGTGGACAAATTGATATTCAGAAGCCATTTCTGAACCGATTTGAACGTTTTTTTAAAATTAAAGCTAATAAAATTCCGCACAAAACTGTCGATCCAAATTAAAATTTTTTTTTTATTTAATAACAAAAATGAAAAAAAAAAACAATTTTTTGTTTTCTAAAGAGTACCGCGTTTTGAGAAATACTTGGATTCAATCCCAAATACCTAGAATCAATGAAGCAACAATCCAGGAAAGTTTTCCAATAGCTTAGCAATCGTTTAAAAATTTATTGAATTTGATATAAACAAATAAGTGTAAATGACTAATCTTGAAACCTTTAGGGCAATTTAAATTGTTAACAACAATTGTGCAAACAAATTTTTACTATCTTAGGCACTCTTTGAGAAAAAAATTGGGTTTCTATAACGTATTAGCAGCTTGTTATTTACCAATGACTTTTTCCTATCAATCGCTCTAAAACGAGATTTTTGAGGTCTATGGGAAATTTCGACCAGGACATTTTCTTTAGTTTTTCAAGGCCTACAACATATATCAGGTCTTGGTAAAAGTGCCTGATCGCTGTCACAAAGTGTTAACAGTGACTCTTTTCTCACGATTTCTATCAGTGAAAGTCCACTGCAGTGGATTTTCACTGATTCTCATGAGAATCAGCAGTTCGAGTGACGATTACTAAAAACTTCAGTAAAATTTCATAGATTTAGCGAGTTTGCTGAGAAACGTGGTGCACGTTGTACAAGAGTGAAAGTATTGAGAGTCGTATAGAATAAGGAGAATAATGGAATAAGAGCATAAGAGTATTGGAACATAATGGCTCATCGTAGTGTTTTTAGTACCTTACATCTCAGGGCATCACTGTGGGTTTATCATGAACAATACGAGATAAAACAGGTCGAACTGCTCGCAATAAATTCGTACTGGCTCCCAGATATTTCATAAGGGAGGAATCCATCAATAACAGAGAGCAACGCGACGAAGAGTATGCGGTGTATATGTGTGTGATTCTCGGTCGGCTAACGGGTAGGAGGGGTTCCCCTTTGCTCGAGCAATAAATAATGCGATAAAACACGAGTTTGTCAGGCTATCACGAGAGAGGAGGCAGTGGTGGCTAGAATTTGCCGCGAAATTTTCTTCCTATACGTCCAAGAAGAGTGTACGACAAATAGTGAGAGTTAAAGGACTCAGGACAAGAATTCAATTTCTCATTTGCAATTTTTTCAAACTTAAACCCTCTTTAATTCATAGCTTTTCAGATAGCGGGTATTTTCTACCACCTGGATAAATATTTTTTCAACTTGCCACACCCTCGTAACTAATATCGAGGAAAAAGAGAAACAGTTCGAGCATTCAGAGAATACAATATTTTACCAGTGGTAGTTTTGCGTACACTGTTTCAGTAATCGGTCACCTGACCGATGTAAATTCGACAAGCATTGTGTCCACATTAATGCGTGTAACTAATTGTGTGACATCGGATGATTGGATAGCATCAAATGCACGCTTGTAACAATAATTGTCTGTGTGAGGGGCAGTCAATGAGGCGACGGTTGAAGCGCGGATTCCGTGCAGATTTGGAATCGGAGACGCGCCAGGAGTGGTTTCCCTTGTTTTCACTCCTGCAGTCGATAAATTATCACCCACCTATAATAACGGGCGCAGTGGCTTTCAACCCTCTTCCGCCAAGACGATTCAACCCCGAGGGGTGGTTAGCTGGAAAGCATATTCATAAAATCGCTGGACCGAGACCGCTTTATTTCTCGAGGTTTGGCGCGAAGCAACTTGCAGACCAAAGTGCCAGGAGGCTGAATTTATTAGCACTAAGCCGCGAAATGGTCAGTGCCAATCACGAATTACGCACAATAACCAGAATTGGTACGTTATATGGTCGAGGCGGTAATCGCGGTAAGTCGAAACGTCTATCGTGACTCCTGTTTCATGATCGTCCGGTCTGGTCGGTCGAACGTTATCTTATGCCTCTAAATGTTACTATCGACCCAGAGTGGACTCTGCTCTCCACTGACAATAGGGACAAAATTATTATGCGGGGGTAAGTTTCGCGTAATGACATTTTGCTTATAGCCTCGACACGCGAACCATTCGAATGTTACGATTATGTCGAGGCATAAAAACGCGTCCTTCCGATTGCTGATCGAAAACCGTATGTCACCCAGAGTTTCAGTAATCCCTCGAGTGGAATTCATGGTCGCATTATCTGAAACATTGCCGGTCGATGAATTTCGATTATTTTTCTCTGTTATCCCAAGTCATACTATAGTGAGGAATTCTTTGTTGGCTGCAAATTTTCAACTAGAGATTTTATTTTTAAAATCAAACTTCTGATACGAAGACTTTTCGTGGTGAAAAGTAAAGGATTTCCCGCGAGAGATCCGAGTTTTATGATTTTTAGCTCTCGCCGATTTAACGGCACCTTTAACGACCACTCCTTTTCCAACATACTGGATGCCATCCGTTCTTGTGTATTATCGAGTTACATCTAATCATCATAACCTCTTGTCCGACGATGCAGCCAACGAACTGGGATTGTAAAAGTTTAATATCTACCGGTTTACGATTCTATGACACATTCACACACACCACAGCAGTGTTAGCGATTCTATCGAAGCGCCTCTGGTACATGCATATATATATATGTAAGTCCGGTTTCACAAACCACCGCAGAATCTCGAAGAGTAGATGCCATTCCAGAAAATGACACTAACTCCAAGAAAAACTGCAATAAATTATCGCTCCGTGATGAAAGTGTCTTAGAATACGGAGTGACTCAAGGATGACTGCCTTTCTTATTCTGCCCGCACATGATCCAGTAATCTACTGACAAACATATGAATTGCATGAATGTAATCCAGAAAATGACTATGTAGAAAGTCAACTAATTTTATAAATTGCAAAAAAAACCGAAAAGAAAGCATTCAGGGTGGCCACAAGAATCAATTTTTCAATTTCCCTGACATTTCCCTGACTTTCAGACGAATTTCCCTGACAGAAAA
>JAUESH010000036.1:1918748-1932739 GCA_032275165.1 Synergus magnus
AAAAAAGTTACGGGTTTTTCAAAAAAATGCCTTTTTTCTTTTTCAAATGGCCGTAACTTTTTCAAAAATTGACTTATTGGGACGTTTTTTTTTCAAAATTTTTGTTTTTAAATACACTTTTCAGAAAAAAATTTATAAAAATTATACAGATCCATCATCAACGTTTTTTTTTTGAAATTTTCGGGAAAAAACGGAAATTTCAAGATGATTGTCATTTTTAATTTTTTTTTCTTTCTTTCATAAAAAACTTTGACATTTTCCGCAAATTCTCTGAAATTCTCAGAGTGAGATTTTTTCGTTTTCTATTTTTCTTTTTCAATTGAGAAAGAAAAATTTTTTTATCTCAGCTTATTTTTCACAACACCACTCTGAAATTTTTTTAGAATGTACAGACAACCTTCAAATTTGGAAAAAAATTATTATTATTATTAAAAGTGCTAGTCATCGGAAAAATTTCAATTTTTTTTGGAAAAAGTCAGAAAAAAAAGTAGAAGATAGTCCTGAATAATTTTGAAAAAATGAAAACTACATTTAAAAACAAAGAAAATGAAAAAAAAAAAAGTTATGATTTGGCTTATTTCTGATGAAACCATAAGCTTTTAAAAGTTTTGAAGCAGTTAATTTGGGATGAAATTCGTTTGAATTTTTTTTTAATACGTCATTTCTATTTTTGTTTACATACCCAAATAACATAGTTTCTTAAATAATTTTATGCACAGTAGATATAAATAAAGTTATATTGTAAAAAAATTGAAATTTTTCCGATGACTACCACTTTTAATTATTATTATTATTTTTTTTTCCAAATTTTAAGGTTCTCTGTACATTCTAAAAAATTTTCAGAGTAGTGTTGTGAAAAATAAGCTGAGTTAAAAATTTTTTTTTTCAATTGAAAAAGAAAAATAGAAAACGAAAAAATCCTACTTTGAAAATTTCAGAGAATTTGCGGAAAATGTCAATGTTTTTTATGAAAAAAATAAAAAAAAATTAAAAATGACCATCATCTCGAAATTTCCATTTTTTTCTGAAAATTTGAAAAAAGAACTGAAGATGGATTTGTATAATTTTTATAATTTTTTTCTGAAAAGTGCATTTAAAAACAAAAATTTTGAAAAAAAAACGTCCCGATAAGACAATTTGGGAAAAACTTAGGGCCATTTGAAAAAGAAAAAAGCCATTTTTTTGAAAAACCCATAACTTTTTTTGGGTTAGGTAAAAAAATTTGAAAAAATTCTGAAAATGTTTTCGATAGGGTAGAAAAAAATAAAAAAGTTTCAGCCAAATCGAAAGGGGTCGGGGTCAAAAGTAGTCGATTTGGCATGGAATGCCCCATTGTAGATTGCAATGAGGTATAATATAGATATAGATTAAAATATAAAAATTAGCATTTTTTGTTCTATCACTTGCTTTATATTTCCCTGAATCCTTTTATTTGATTCATTTCATAATGATTCCACAAAGTCGTATCGTTAGATACAAGTAGATTAATTTTCAGAAAACCTGATTTCACAAGTCTTTCGAAGTCGGCTCACCATTGACAGGCTGCACGAGCGAAGAAGTTTCTTCAATGTGGCGTTTAAATCGAAAAGTCAAACGTCTGCTCTTCTTCACCGACGCCTCGATATTCTTTAGACTTCCATAGACGGATTTTTTTTATTTTGTTATACCTATAAGGGTAGGAGCACTCTCTAATGGTGCATGATACGTGCTACTTCTTCTCTAGATTACAAACGATACGTTCTTCTGCGGAAAGTCGGAAAAGGCCGGATGCTCTGGCGGCACTGCAGCGCCGCTTTTTTTAATAGCCGCGGAACCTGTTCATGAAGCTATTATGAAGCCATCCTCAAGGATTAATTGGAAATCTTGATAATGCTTCTGCACGAAGAATTAAGTATTAGGTGCACCTCGATGCTAAATCCACATTCTTTTCGCTCCTCTTATAAGGCCTGGGTTCAAGTTCAAAGATTCCTCAACGAGGTGTATCCTGCACAATTGTTTGTACAAAATCAGTGGAGGAACATCAAGGAATATGAAATGGATTGAAAGTCATCAAGTGCGAGCAGAAAGGATAAAGTTACCTTAGTATGTACTTGATAATTTAATGGGATATGGATTTTTCTTATTCACTGTAGACACAGTAAACCAAAGTCTGCACAAGCATGCCGGACATAATTATGCATATGTATAAGGTATATTTGTATACTTCTACGTGTGTGTGCTGCCATAAGCAGCACTCGGGCTTAACGGATAGACCCCACGAGCTTTCTTTGCTCTCAATAGTTATTTTACTCTTGTTTTGTTCGTATTATCTGAAAGGCCTCCCAGGATGCGACTACCACCATAATGCACTCTGCATGTGTCGTCGCATGTTCGAGCATAACCATATGCTCGTGAGGCAACGTCATTTGCATTTCTACGTGCGAATATAGATGTAACGACCTCACGAGGTGAGCGAGAAATCCTAAAGAGTACATGCGGATACTCTTGAGAAAAAAATGTATATAAGTAATGGCGAAAAGATTTCTTTGTTCTGTACGGGAGATGATGATCTGACGTAATGGATTTAATTTCTTATTTGCACGAAACATTTGCTTATCTCACGCTTTTATACTTCTTAATATCTACCTTCACAAAGTTACTATTGCTATTGTCTCTAAAATTATTGAAGAAGTTTTTTTCTTATTTTCTTTTATAAACATTAATATTCTTGTAAAGATTGTAGGCTACAATAATTGCAGGATGTATTACTGAAAATCTGTCATCGTGAATGCAAATAACGGTAAATTTCGTTCTTAACAATGTGTAATAAATAGCAGACTGAAATATTATGTTGAACCTGAGTCGTAAATAACCAGTCAGCGGTCATAAAAGATTTAATGCACTATGTAGGACACTTATTGCATCCTTTTATGAACTAAGATTTTTATAATTTGTTTATTTAACTGAAAAGTTAAATATGTATTATTATATGCCGAAATGTCCTTAAAGATTCGTTTGGCAGAAAATGTAGGCGAATTCAAAGTGGACTTGTGTAAATTATGATTTGAATATTATATGATTTTAAAAAGTTATACTCGGAGATATGAAAGTGACCTCTTTGTGGAGAATTGCCCTTAGATGTAATTACGACGTTTACCTTAAAATATCCGATTAACACAAATTTGAATTTATTATTGCTTACCACAAATCTTTAATTTTCCCGTGAAACGTAAAATTGGCAAATATGCGCTTGGTCATCATCAGTTGAGGTTTTTAAACTCGAGTTCGAAGGATTAAACCCTTGACAGATTCAAGTGGTTGACTCTGGGTCCATGAGGATTAGTCAGCTGCCGGCAATAAAACGAATTATGACAACATTACGGCGTTTTTTGTGTGTCGAGTCGATGAGTCAGAAGAAAAAGGTTGAAGCCGCCGAACAGGTGTGAGTCGAGTCTTCGAATCAGGATAATCGATCTCGAGATTTCCGAGCTTTGCTGCCGCACAGTAATGCAATAAAGAGTAATTTTCTTACATAAATAACGAAAAAAGAAAACCTATTTCAAAAATTCTGTCTCTCATAGATCCGTTTGAAATTTAATTAACTCTCTTTAAAAAAATGGATTAAGTCTAATAAAAATTGAAAATTAATTTTTCTTGATGGCTTCACTTGGCCCTGTTGTGGTTGGTTGGACATGAAATTTGGATATAATGGATATTGAACCAGCAAGGGAAATAACATAAATTAACTTGGTCTGTTCACCATTATTTTATTAATGTTTATTATGAGAGTGAGTGCACATTGCCTCAAGCCACCCCGCTGTTTATGTGTGAGAAAGTCCGCTTGTACTTTCACGAATGCACGCCACGAATTTTTAACGTCCCTTCTGCCATTTCTTTCACGGATCTCATCTGTGGTTTGGTGCAATTCCAATTCTCCAAAGCGCTTTCAAAACTTGCTTCTTAATAACCATAACTTTCGGGAATTATTCGTGCAGTCATTTCCAGCGCAAAAAACGTCATAAACGTTATAAAACAATCAGCGTTATCAGCTCATAAAAAAATATTCGCAGGATAGCGTGAGAAAATAAAAAGAGAGACAATAAAATGCGAGGAAATATAAAGATTGAGCGAGCTATCACTGTTGGAATAAAAAGAGGGAAAGCTGTATTCATATAACTAAGAAATGGTTCCAATTTAACTGGACCTATATATTTTATTTTGCCCGCTTCTTTCTTAGGCTGCATTTTTCAATTTTCATGAAGTGCATAAAGTATAAGCGTTGATAAAAGTAGAAATGAATATTTTAAAAAGAAATTTTCCCTTGAACTGTCTATGTAGAACCCAAGAAAATTAATATATTAGTGTTATAAAATGAATAAAAAGCAATCATAATTTGATAATGTTGTCTTGGATGCACGAGAGTGTAAAAAAAGTCTATATTTCCCTGAGTGATTAGAGTATTAGTAAAAAAATGAACTTGAACTTTTTACGCGCGACTAAGGAAAATCAATACTGGATGAAGTTATATTGTTACATAAATCAATAGTCCTACATATAAAGTCACACTGTACTGTCTCCTGTGGAATAAAAAGAAATATGAATGAGTGGCATTAAAATAAATGAATATTAATAAAATTTTTGGTTTTTTATATTCCCGAATATTCTGTAAAATACAAAGATAAAGTATTTCTTCGATCGCTCTTGTATGTAGTATAAAATTTTTCATAATTTCAAAGGAACAGTGCTGGATAAAAGCTCATACAATATCTTTCCCATCCTTTTCTCTCTTTCATTTCCAGGAGAAGTCTTCGGAGTGTATAAAGTGCTTTCATATCAACAAAAAAAATTTTAGCGCATCACTGCACGCACGTTGGCTAATATAATGTGCAAAGTACACTCCTTGAAAGAGGTGGACATGATCGCACACAAAGCACAGTTGTTTGCATGGATATGCACAACTTTCGCCCCACTGTCTCGAAGGACTATAATTTCCCGGTGCGAGGGCAATTATTACCATTTACTCAGCACTAATGTTACCTGACGCGGCAATAATTGTTATTCCTCCACGAAGGCAATTATCGCAAATTGATATAATGCAAGATTTTATTGCACATATTTTTTACGGTAGATATATAAATGGCACAGAGAGTTCGTTGATTATACCCAGTGGCAAAATGTTTGACCTCGGTCAAGACTGTGGCAGGGCATTAAGCTCCGTCGAAAATTGATTTGGCATGCTTAAAGAGCCGGGAACTCGTCCCTTTAATCATGAAGGAAGGAGAAATGTGTAATGAGTAATGACATCTGATGAGTCGCAGTATCCCTCTCTTTTTAGACACATTCTCAAAAGAAGAATAATTACTCTTCTTTAAATTCTTCATACTAATCCAGGTGCTGCATTCAACATATAAAGGGTAAACTATTTTATTTTATATGCTGAATGCAGCACCTGGATTAATTAACATATCCAACAGGTAATTCATGAAAACAACAAAAAGTGTCGAATATTTTATACTGCATTGATTTTGACTTTCCTGGCAATGAGAACCGTAATTCATTAATAAATCGTAATGATAGCGATTCTCGCATCCTGTTTTCTTCTTTTATCAACAAATTTCATTCTAGCCTTTATGAACCGTTCTTTTATAATTGCGATATCCGGTTCACGTAAGAGTCATACTTTTTACCCTTAGAACGAATATGACCTAGATGGTCTTGCAGAGTCATCTCTTAATGGTTCACGAGTTCAATCTCGCCCACGCAACGAGCTGAAAGTGTACTCAGTCTTACACCCTGCGTAAATTTTGTCGATTGGAGACACCCGTCAAGATCAAAATTAACATTTTTCTGCTGATCGGATAGGATGAAGACTTCATTCTGGTTTACTTAAAAGGATTATTAAAGAGAATCAAATTTAGCAGTAGTACAATATCATATATTTACATCTTTTTCCATAACTCTTTTACTACTTTGTCACGTCCCGCGACGTCCGCGACTAATTAACAAACCTGTAATTAAGATAACATAATCGACCTTCATTATCATACTTAAGGCCAACCATTATATCTGTAAATCGTTAAAATAAACACATATATAAAAGGACGTTAGTCATCTTTTGTTTCAATCGCAATTTTCCATTGACGTCATTCCCCCAAAATTCTGTTCACCCCATTGTCACACGACTCCACTATCATGTACTTCTCACTATCACGTAGACACTCTGTTTCTCTCCCCCCTCTCTCTCTTTTTCAAACATCGCTACTTACGACAATACAAAGATTATCTAACTTCTTTACTTTACGATTATGTGAACCACTCTCTACAAAAATACATACACCGTTTATCAAACGTGCAGTCCAGGGAATCTAATCTTGACCCTATCTGTCAATCCAATTTTCCTATTTCTCCAATGCATAAAAATCTATTTCAACATAGACTGATTCTAAATCCAAAAAACACGTGCAAGGTAATGCGTCAATAACAATGATGATATAAGGAAATCACCCAAAATCTATCGAAATGATTGACCCTTCGCACCTAGCTTATGATAAGGATAGACCAACTGCATCAACAGACCATCACGTGCAATAGAACTCAATAAGACCATAAAAGAAATCACCCAAATGCATCGATGTGATTGGCCCTTCGTACCTATTTGAGGTGTATATAAACCTCATTTTTTACCAGTTTAGTCAGTCAAAAGCCATCATCGAATCTTTATTAAACCAAAGTACAAGTACCACTCATTTGTGCTGAGAGACATCGACCTAGGATGAGCAATAAATACTTGGCCAAATACAAATTACCAATCAGAACGACAAGGTTAAGGCAACAACATCATCAATTAATCAGGTAAGCTAACAAATTTATCACTATTTTTTTCTATCTTTCTCTGACTCCCTTTTACATGAATCTCTTTCTTTAAAGGGAGGAGTAAACTTAAAGGAGATTTCTACAATCAACTATCGATTCAAGTCAATGCATTTAATCAAATTCCCTTTTTCAAATTCTACTCAATTCCTTAAATGACTAAAGCCCATTATTGTAAATCCTACGTCTAATAAACAAACATTTACTATTGTAAATTTTTAATTAATTAAAGGTGTATGCGAGTCTTTCAGGACGTAACGACTTATTTAAAAAAAACTACTATACTGTAAGTTCTATCTTAACATAATTTTACATAACAATACAGATATTGAATTTCCATGGGTTAATTCTGTCAGGAAAGCCACACGGAAAAAATGCTTTGGTTATCACAACCACAGAAATACATAGTAAAATAAGGTACAGCCACAATTAGCATGCATGAACTAGGGTGAATATGTTTAGGAAACCATGGTAACATATATATTAGTGCCATTTAATAATTTTTTTAAAGGTTCTTGATAATGACAACAAAACATCGAGACAAGATCTTGAAAGTTATTGAATGCATCTCTAGTAAAAATAACGGAAAAGTCCATTTTCACGATTTCTTTATATGAGGATAATCTTTCTTTATTCTTGTATTGATGACAACTGTGGCGTGCGAATTGGGAAGGCAACGGAGTTGCACATCTCAGATTTGCAAAGATAACGATTTTTCGCAAATTTCCCACCACGACTCGATCTTTCCTGAGATCGTTTTGGTTCCGCCTTGTTTATCCGCCCGCGTGTTCTACCACCGAGCGGTTCCGACCGGTCGAACTCCTCCGAAGCCAACCGAGTCCAAACGAACAGTCACATTCGAATCTTGCTCGTGCGAAGTACGTCGGCGCGCCTTCTCGCGCTCGTCTTTGAACCTGGAGCGTCGTTCCGAAGAATCACGCGGTCCAAAAGCCGCACGCGATAGTGCATCTTATTTGAAAACAATACCAAATATTTCGCGCCTTTTCCTAACGTACTGGATGATTAGCGCCGAAGGTTGACATTTCAGGATTTCGGACCGAGGCATCATCCGCCCTCTCACGGAACATCCCGAAATGGGACGCTTCCCAAAATACCAAAATACTGGACATACTTGTGTCAGTGTGTGACGGTGTTCAGAATTTAACGAAAAGTGCGCATGTACACATTTCCTCCTACAGAAGCTGGATTTTCGTGTTTTCCGAGCACGATTCTAAAAGAGGTGCTACTACCTGGTGCTTTGGAAATCGCCTTAATACGGCCCGTTATGGATTCCCAGTGGATGGTACGTTAATTAGTTCCTTTTTATCGTCAAATCCAATTTAAATTGTACAATCTAAGCATTTCCGGCGACAGGAACAATTTATTAGATTAAAATGATAAAACTGGTTTTTTCACTTTCAATTATAGGTAATTAAATTGTAATTAATTTATTTATATTTAACGAGAAGTTTATATAAGTCTTTCAAGAATTTTTCATGTTCTTTAATCTAGTATGACATCTCTAGAAAATTAATTGGTTATTGGCCGAAAGTCTTTATTTTTTAATAAAACATTCTTATTAAATAATAATTCATTAACTCGATAATTAACGGGAAGTAAGTATATATTAAGAATCTTGGGTAGTTTTTAGTAAGATTACTTATTTTCTCTATTCGGTAGCTTTCAGTGTCTTACTTTTACTGACTTTTACTACTGTAAAAGTAGTAGCAGTCAATGAGACTATTTTGGATTAGGTATGTAAATGATTGAGAAATCAAAATTTGATTAGAAAAGAGAAATTTAGAGAATGTTTCTACCAAGGTTGAGTAACTACAAAACGTAGACATTTACGTTATAAAATAGGAGGAAGTGAATGGATATTATGACTTGGAGTAAAATTTAAATTACGAGAAAGATTAACCAATAACCATTAATTTTCTTTAATGGAGGGAAATATCAAGTTACAAATAAAAGGCTAAAGTTGTCATTCGGATATGTAAATCTTAATCGCATAAGGATATGAATTTGCAGCTTTATTTATAACGACAAAATCTAGTTTATAATTGATCAGTGACGCAGAATTTAGTTTTTTTCATTTTCTGATGACTAAAGATATTCCTAATAATAATTATTATAAATTTTGAACAGTTCCTCTTAAAAAATAAGGAACTTACGGTACTAATGCAAACTTGGGAATGGTCCATATTATTTTCCCTATATATAATTAATCATATGGCTATCGTAATATCAGCACTATGATGTTAATAATACGGATAGAAATAACGTGGAGAATTTAATACGACATGAGAGTCGTTATACGACAAGGTCTTCGGCTTAATTCTCAGATAACAATCTTCTCTTCGATGGTGGTATAATTTTCAATGAACCTTTCATAGATCTAAGTTCAAGTTCATAAATTATATACTTTCCAAACCTGCGAAAATAACAGCCGCAAAAATTCTTGCGAATAAAAATTCTTTTCTCCGAGTGGCAATCATTCTGTCCACAAGGAATAAAAATAACCCGTGCTCAGGTGGTCGATTATGAACCGTACTTTAGCCAAATTAATTGTAATCGGTGAACATAATCTTCGTCGCTTCAGAGAATGTGGAAATATTATTGCCGATAAGCTAATTGATTGTGATTTATAAATTCACTTCTGCCACGAAAACTGTTTACATGCCTCTTTAAAAACTAAGTGTCGTCAGCAGATATTTAACGTTTTCGGTAATTTACTTCAATTATCTCGAGAGCGACCTTTATATGGCAATCATTATTGTAAATCACTTTAAAGATGCAGCTGTACACATTTTTATTTGGCAATGTTTGTAATTACTTTTTAATGTTACCTTTTTCAAGTATAATTTTATCGCAAGGAATTGTGAAGTTTGTTTAAAAAATTTGACATTGAAGAATTTGACGAACCGTAGTAAAAAATGTTTTCAATCGTGAATTATTATTTTGATGATACTCCGCTTGATTGTATGACAAGTTGGAAGAAAATTCAAGGACTGATTGAGTTTTTCTGAAGAGTGATAGATTCCATTCAACATTTTTAACGACGATGATCGACGTGACTCGAGAGTGAAACGCAGTTAATCATCCTGGAAATAATGAAGTCGATTTCTAGCGATTTTCTACACGCGTTCGCTGCGAAAAAGTCATCTTGTCCTCTTGACACGCATTAAAACGTACGTCGCATAATTTGTCCATAAATTATTATACAAGACTGTATTCTAATTTTTGCGCGTGGGTAACTTGGTATTGCGAAGATCTCTTTAGTTCTCTCGATGCTTTTCTAGAAACATAGTTTATGACAAAACGCGTAAGGCTAAAACTCGAATATTGCAAAATTAGTGATATTTCACTGATTTATTACACCTTACCGGCTTTCATTTTTTCAGACACCTCATGGTTTTCTTTACGTTTATCTGCTACGAACAATTAATTTTAATTGTTATTTTTTTAATGTAATGCATGAAAACCTGAAATGTGGTTACAAGCGCCAAGTCACGTGACTTATACGCTTGCAGAGCGTTCCCTGAAAAATAATGCCTTTATTAATAAAAAATACATTTTTCTGAATCGTGATGAGGTTAATTAATCAAATCTGCATAATGCCAATATAACATCTTGGAATGATGGTAATTGGTTTTTTCTCTTGTTCCACGACTCGATGCTTGTTTTTTTCCTTACCAGACTTTTACGTCTCCCTAAAAGGATTGGAATTGATTTACGATTGAATTTAAAGAAATCTGTGTTGCATATTACGCTTAGAAAAAAGTCATGTCGCTCAATTCACACCTGCATGGCGTAGTCGACAATATAGTCGATTGAGAAAATATAAAGATAAAATATCTCGTTACAGCTGATAGTCATTGCTGATTTAATGATAGGCATTTGCTCTCGGAAAGGCAGCACATATGAAAGAAAAGAGATTAATAATCCTTAATTATTATGAGAAAAACGGGAAATTATAGTCCTCCTGTATCAAGTACATCAAGTTTTATGTGTCTCATAATTATTGTTCTCTATAATTCAATGCTCGAGGTAATCGAATTATTACTTGAAGTTGTGCATTCATTTTTATTGTTTATTGATTCTTGAATTTCAAAGTCTTTAAATTGTACCTAAAGATGAATTTCAAGTTTGCATCATCAAAAGTTGAATAATTGGCTTAATAAATTAACTTTTTTGATGAAAAGTTGTGCATATACTTTATGTAAGTTACTCGGAATTGTAGCTGCCTGCATAAATTCTCTGATGTATCATGTAATTACAAGTGTGTGATCCCGATGTGCTCTTTCACTTGGTGCAACATTTGTTTTCGGGCTAATTTTATGTTTGAGTTAAGGATACGAAAAGGTAATTGCCGCAATTTTAAAAAATGTCAAAGTAACTCGTCGTTAATCGTGCAAAGTTACGTAAGACCAAGCGACTGATCCAATAAAGGTGTACTTTAATCATACATTCCGTTGTATACTGATACCGTTTGTAAGTGGCAGGTAGCGGACAGTTGATGCTGGCTGAATAATTTGAGGTCGTAGGTAATAATCATTCTTCTCTGCCGACATACTCCCCTCTTTTCGTATAATTATTACCAAGCACCATTACACCTTCCGGTCATGAGAATGTACGTATCCCAATTACAGACTTTCGCCAAAAAATAATTATTTGATGAGTAATACGAGTTTAGAGACATACATTTGACGCGATTTATTATATACTAATGCTTCTCTATAAATGTATGTTTTCTCATTGTAAATTGAAATAGGCTAACGCTTTATTAAAAACAGCTTTATTTCACATATAAGCCAATCAAACCTCCTGTAATAATCGACAAGTCAAGGTTCAAGTTCCACTTAAATTTAAAGTGAAGGCGTTGCAGTCGGTCATTAGTGAATGAAATTTCTGGGCGTGTCATGGGTTTGGCGGATTCACAGGCAGTTATACATATGCACATGTGCATTATGGACAATGTGGCGAAATCTCCCTGAGATCGACCCCGATGATCTCTGGAAAATTACAGGGATGCGAAAATCGAGAGCCAACACGCAACTTGAAAATTATCCCAGGACTTTCATCTCCCTGCAATTTATCCAAAATTTCTCGAAAGAAAGTCTTTCACAATTGCCATTACCAAAAAAAGTGTTGAAACAAAAAATAGACCCTCAGTAAATCACATAT
The DNA here is from genome assembly GCA_032275165.1 of Synergus magnus. Classification (NCBI taxonomy): domain Eukaryota; kingdom Metazoa; phylum Arthropoda; class Insecta; order Hymenoptera; family Cynipidae; genus Synergus; species Synergus magnus. Next base: position 1,930,785 of record JAUESH010000036.1, read on the forward strand.
AATGCAATTTTTTAATTACATTAGTACTGTAAAATCACTTTAATTTCAGACATGACCTTAATTTCCTCAGTGTAAGAGGAATAAGAGTACCAATGATTGAATTTGTTTTGCGGAAATGTGCCCATACATCTACTGGACCATCTGTTATTTATCCGTTTTTTTTTGTTTTTTACAAAAAGCGTTATTCTGGGCTTCTGGAGCCAAAGCAGGAGGTCTTGTGTCTCTTCGAAGTGGATTGGTAAAAACTGGGAATAACGCGCCAGGCTGGCGCTGTAGCCTGCGCCTCTGCCAATCGACAATGGCAATCACGTGTGCGCCTGGTGAGGTATGTGTGTACTCATGTGCGTGTAGTTATGTTGCACTCCCATAGACGGAAAAAGGGGATGAAGGAAGGGGTGTGCCACGCATGAATGGGAGTCCATTCATGTATGGTATTCATTCTACGCACACATAATTTCACTCACTCACACAGAAACACATTCCTCTCGTTATTCCTTCCATAGCGCGACGCGCTCCGCTTTCCTGCACGTATATCGTATTATATACGTTACTAGTGCAGACTGCATGCACATGTTGCGACGCTGCTGCAGGTACTTGCACGTCTCCGGGGTGAACAATGGGACGTATTTTTTTCGCAAGCGCCGGACCGCGGTCATGGTCACGCATCTAATTGCCCTACGCTTACGCACTTTGCGGGGGTCCCGGCATAATGAGGCTTTTATTCTTTAAATGGAGCTCATAATGATGCGGAAAAAGCTTATTATGATCTTTTTCAATGGATTCGTATGAATTGGAGAAATTTTAATTGGAGTGCGTAGTTACGATTGTGTGTTGCTGCCTAGATCAGAATTTTATGCATGTTTTATGCATATCGCGGCAATACTCGTAGATTTTTAATATTAGTGTAATGCAAAATTCTAATCAGGGTATTGTTGAAATTATAATATGAAGTGTAAATTGCAATACATATGAGGCAACATTGAAATGCATTTACTGTAATATATACATTTTCAATGTATTTTCATTGTAGGCATTTTCAGTAGGAAATTGCATGTATACTTGCAACAGGGACTGAACATAGAGCATGAAGAATTTGATGCGAGTTAAAATTTTATCAGTAGATTGGAAAACTGATGAGCGGATGTGAGATCTGAGTCCAGAGATGAATATACTGCAGCATTGGTGTACTTTATGCCGGTTCCGTATATATTGAGCTAGTCGCTGGTTTCCTCTCGACGGAGCTGCAGTCTCGACTTATAAGGCATAAGGGCCCACCACACTCTTGGCCCTGCACGTGTGTTCGAGAAATACAACGATCTTCGGTTCTTTCGTTCTTTCGTTCTTCATGCGTGTGCGCGAACAAAACTCGGGGCGCGCGCGGTTTGATGAATGGAGCAGAGGAGCGGATTGGAACGCGTGGGTAGATCAGGGGAATCGTGAAAGATCTACTGAAAGACTCCGTGTAGAGATCCGGCTTCATTGCACTGATTGTCCTTCAAAAAAGATTGCTATCAATCTTAGAAGGTCGACGATCCGAAAAAATGTTGCATTTTTTTCATCGATATAGCTCCTCGCTTTTGTCTTAATTTAATACATTTCCAACATTTCTTCAATATCTTTCGGGTAAAGTCACTTCTCGAATTAATAAAAGCCGTATTTGGAAGCAATGCTGCGGCTATTTTCATCTCAGAGTTACAATTAGCTGACCATTTCTGGACTCTTTTACGACAATTCCAGCGACCGCGGTTAATGAAGATCCTTTCGACTTCACCTCCATATTCTATTATGATCATTGAATTCTTAAGATTGTACCTCATCACGATTGTATTGCATTTGAAATGAAAGTCACATTTAATTTTATTATACTAGAAAACCAACACGCGCACGATTATTTATTTTACTTCTTACAACTTCAAGTCATTGAAAAACCAATGAAATTTCGCTGATTCAAATTT
>JAUESH010000036.1:1932839-1953749 GCA_032275165.1 Synergus magnus
GTTTTTCTTCTTTCAACTTCAAGTCATTCAAAAGCCAATCAGGTTTGCAACAACAATGTATGCAAGATTTTCGAGACATTTCGTTACACTACTTTTTTAAGATAGGATAGATCGTAAATTAGACATAGTTCTTTTTGTATCTCATAATTTGCCTCATCCAAAAATGCGAGCCTTACGCTCATAACATAAAGATCCTTAAAAGCTTGAAAGGAATTCGCAAGGTTATCATGGACCTTTTTTGAGTCCGTAAATCCGTCTGATTTGTTAGGCTCATTACCCGAGAGGTCTAAAAACTAAAAAACGAGGTCAAGCAGCAAGTGCACCTGTAGGACCAACCACTGAGGTGAAAAAGTCACCTCTCGGCGAAGATCGACGAGAGGGAGTCGAATTCCAATGCGGAAAAGAACTTGAGAATGTCGAGAAGGTTGTTTTCTTTAGGACTGAAGTGGCTACAAAGACGAGAAGTTCCCGTGAGCAATTGCAAGTGTGTATGCTCAGCAGTTAACCATTATCTTGGAGGTAATGTAACAAAGTCACGGAATGCAGTGTTTGATGAATGAAGATGAAGAGGTCGAAGTCGGGGTAAAATGGGCTCCTCTCAATGGAACGACTATTCCTTCTATAGGCAAACCTGACGATCTTCAAGTCTTTAGCCAGAACTTTATTGGAAGTTAGAGAACTTGAAAGAATTTACGAGTATTTTTTTTCGACTGTCGGTCACTTTTACGCTACGAAAGACGATCTTGGAAAAAGAAACTTCAGAAGGATGGTTTTTCTTGGGACACTTAAGCATTTTATTTTCATTATTACCGTTTCGAATTTATGTTTCTTGAATTCAGAAAAAGATTGTGTAACCTCTTTAGGGGTTTAAATTGTGTTGGACTAATTGCTAATTTGTTTTCAGTTAAAAAAGGCTTCATTAATGGTCCATTAATTTTCCCGGAGTCGTTATTTCCTTATAGAAGGATGTTAGACAGTTCCCTTATGTATACGCAACTAATGTGGAGATCGTTGTTTCTATTTATGGAAGAACTCTTCCGAGATACGATGGAATTTCACCTTTTGCGACATGTGCGACTGTTTAGAAGCTAGTCAATAGGCAGGAGTGTGTTGTTATCCCAAATTCAGAAGTCCCCTCGAGCTATACGTTAGATACGAGTTTGTTTCAACGAGAGATAGGGGCCTTCTAAATTTGGATCGATAAAAAAGTACGTTCTTTTCCAATTATGTGCCCACGTGGTCTTTGCTTTTCCCGACCAAGGAAGGATATATTTAAAACTCAGATTTTACTTTTATAAAAGAAGAGGAATGATTTAAAAGAAATAAATAAAAAATGATAAAATGCAATTATCCTAATTGTTACTGGACTCAAGCCCCGAGAACAAATTGGACTCCAGGGAATTATCTTGTCAATTGCAGAGAACATAAACATCCTTCGAATCAGGTGAATGTTTTCTCCGAGTCTACAACCATACATTTGTCAAATTTCACTTACGGATTTCGCGATATCTTATTTGTTTTGGCGAGGGGCCGAGATAACGAAGGTGCTCGTTATAAAACGCGAATCCAATCGCAAGTGGTCAACTTATGGCAATTCTGCGCACCATTTCTCATTATCTTGAGGCGTCCCTTTAATCAGCCAGTGCTCGGACTGTAATCCATCACTTCTGGATGTACCTTGAGTTACCACTCACGTAGTCGGAAACGAAAATGGTCTCCGAAAATAAAATTTAAACAGGTGTGGTCGACGTGGAAATAGAATAGGAAACTTCTCTTGCACTGGCGAGACAACAAGATTTCATCACTCAACTCTTGCTTTCAGTGAGAAACCGCTTGTGTAATCTCGAAACTCTGCAATCATAAGCCTTCAAAATTATGGAGCAGAGATTGTTTGATCTTTGAAAATGACTACAGAAAGAGAATTTCTGCAAGTTACGAGAAGAAAGAAGAGATAAGATTCGAATGTGTGATCAAAAATCTGGTCTTGTAGTTAAAATTGTCCGAAAGTTGTTACGATAAACGGGGGTAATTATGGGACAAAATGAGCTGAATGTATATTTATGTAATTGGCAGAACTTTTTTTTTGCATATTTTTTAAAAGTTTCTGATTTCTAAAAAAAGGCTAGGCCATTGGTTCCTCATTTTTCATTTGCTCTTTATGTTCTTCGTTTCTCGTGTTTTCTTTTTTCTCTCTAAATAATCATCTTATAAATAGCGTTTCGTGTAATGTGCTCGAATATGGGTCCATTTAACGATATGAGAGATAAAATGATCTCTTTATGATCTGGTCCGAAGGTGGTAACAACGGTAACCAGCCCACGTGATTTATCTGCGATCTCAATTCTTTTTGCACCACATGCCATGTCGCGAGTACAATTCATCATTGTTGGCAGAGCGAGAAGGAGACATTATGGATGTTTCAATTTTTTGATTAATGAGCAAGGTCAGGAGCAGAGAAAGGAAGCAAAATAATGTAAGTGATCGTTACAGGCCGATTTTCAGAGATAAGTTGAGTTATTAATGAAGGATGGTTTTAAAAAAATGCTTGAGATATGGGCTCAAATATTAAAGATTCAATTACTTTTTCTGCTCATTGCTTCAAGTTACTTAACCAGTAAGATTTTTAGTATCTTCCTGACTTGCATCAGCGTTGAAACAATTCTGAAAGTTGATTGCTCAAACTTCATTAGTGGAACTTTACTACTTAACCCAACTAAATTCCCACGAAAACTGCAAAGAACGTTCTAGAAATTCCTAATTAGGATGATAAATTATTTTCCTTAAAAGTTTTATCTTCGAGCTGACTATGAGACTTGACATCTAATGTTTCTTTGTAATCTGGCTATAAATTCAAAGTCCGGGGACGAATTTCCGCAATAAGAGCCTAATAGGCATCTTCCTTCTGCTTTGTAATTACGCCAAGCGAGTAACGAGGCGCATACACGATAAATGGATAAAATCTGTAAACTGCTGCAAAATACGCGGAGACCAACGCGTCGTGAGCGTGGGTGCTGATATTTTCGTTCTAACCTAATTCAGTAGTTCTAGAGTTACGGGTGGCATCCTAAATATAAAATCTAGCGCATGCATCACTATAAAATACACAAATTCAGCCAGACACGAGTGTCCATCTTCGCGTAGTCTTAATATGCTCAATTTTTCTTGGCACCATGGGAATTCACAATTCGTTCAAAGTCCAAACAAATGGGATTTGTTTAGAATCAGAGATGCGCGAAAATAACGTAATATATCTGTAGAAAGAGTTCGTTTGTTTCCTTCAGATAAATATAATTGTTTTCTGTTTTGTAGAGTTTGTCAAACAGTTCAAAATTCTATCGAAAATTTTAATAAAAGCAATATTAAGAGTTTTAGAACTTTTTGGAATTATAATATTGATAGATGTTTTTTGGCATACCGACATCATTTGATATAAATGGTTATACGCCGCGTCGATTATTTTTATAGCACAGATTTCATTTTTAACAGAGCTACGCGAGTCAGACGTAGTCGGTAAAAAAAGATTTCTCTCGAGTTGCAAAAATAACATATGATTCAATAAGTATATAAGTCTTTCGGTAATTGTTTTTCTAATGTGTGCGAAAAAGAAATTTATCCACATTTTTCAAAATAAGAGGGAATTTTAGATTGTGGGGATTTATGTATTAAGAAAACATGTAGAATTCTGATTTATTAGAAGAGATATTTAGTAATAAGATTGAAGGATTTTCATTTATTATAGCAAACCTAAAGTTGGCGAAACTAAATTTGCTCTTATGATAGGTAACATATGCCCTTAACTGGAATAAAAGTGAGCAAATAGAATTTACGAGAAAAACACTTGGGAAAGATTTTCTGCATACTCATGGAATTATTTTCAAATTTAATCGTGAACTCACCCAAAAGCTAACGTTCCGATGTTACTATGCTGGCAGCGATCCAAGTATACATCGAGGTGTCATTTTACACACCCGTGAATGAGTTTAATTGCTACTAAAATCGCAAATTTGGCTGAAATCTGTTCATACTAAAATGCTATAAATTTGGAGAATCTTGGAAAGTTTAGATATATTTTCTGATTGTCTGTGTGGAATTTTTTACCACTTCATGAATCTTCAGACTTATTGTACGAAACAATTAGTGCAATGAAATTGAGATGTACTAGTAAGATCCGAAAAATAAATGTTCATTCATCATTTTATAGTAAGTCCCGCCTCTGTGATCTCGAAAGTGATTAATTATTGATTGATTGCTTTTTGCTTATGGTTGGTTAGTCAGGGGATCGGTTTTGCTTTAATGATCACTCTTTTTTAATCACACTTGAGAAGAACCGAAGGGAAAGATTGCCACCGGGCAAAGTTGATCTCGTTACACGCAGAGGCGCGGGAAATTGTTGTTGTCGATTGAATAAAGTTATAGAGTCATAAGTCCCGAATTGATTATTGCAACAGGCAATCGAAGCCATTAGCGATCGCTCTCTTCGACTCGACAGCCATATTTTCTTGAATTCGCGGATATGGCGATTGGAGGAGGCATTCATAGGCGGCGGTGATTGTTGCACATACTTGGAGGGAGAATGAGGTCTGTCAACTTGACAGGGCCGTAAGAAAAGGGTCAAGTTACTATTATAGATTGAAAATGAATAAATTTATAACCATAACTTTTAAAAATAAGATGCATAGACGCGACCTTCAAATGATTGAAAGATCTTTTGAAATTGGGACTGAATTTCTCACAGTCCTCATTTTTCTGAGTATACTCTCAAGTCTTATCACAAATGCGCAATAAGCTTCTTGGACTGCATTCATATGCACGTAAAGACGGCATAGTTCTAGCAAAAGATATACGTACTTTTAATACTGTAAGGCACGCTATCTCTTGGGTTAATGAGCCTTGAAAGCATCCGAGGCGACTTCGGGGTTCCCACAGTAGCACCGGATGACGTGCAATCCAGGCCTTTTGCCGGATAAATTCCGACTCGTAAGCTGCACGATTTATCGCACACACACACATTAAAACCAGTGCCGAAAACCTCTGCGGAAAAGACACCGAAATTGCTTCCATATCGGCATGATATCGACAGAAATGGTTTTCTTGGCGTCTGCAAAGTGGAGTCCTAATATTTTTAAAGCTTGAACTTCAACAAAGGTGCGAGCACAAATTTACATTCTTGATGGTGAAAAAAGATCCATGGACCTAAGATAATACCCTCGGGGTTATTAATTTTAATGCGATACTCTTGCATTACTTTTATCTCGAGTCAATTTTTAATTGTCCATAAAAACCCGGTGGTCTAATGGAACTTCGGGAGGTTCTTCACACTGCAAGAGTTTAAATTTTTATTAAAGATGTTTGCCATTATGGCTGAATTAATATTTGGAAAGCTGCTGATGGCTTTTAAGAATTGTTTTTTGGCCGAAATTTTGAATTTTGAAAGCAACGAGGTTTACTATAATTTCGATGATAAGGAAAATGCCGCCATATCGGTTAAATGGTTTTATAAGGTTTGACTTCGCAGAGGCGCGATAAACTCGATGTCACGAGTGGAAAGTAGTTGTTGACATATCGCTGCCAGGTATTGGGACACGGTAAGTGGGCGGGTTGGCTTAACCTATAAGGAATATAATGCGAGTACGCCTCCACATTCCGGCACTCGACGCATATAAAATTGTCGATATTACCTATGAATAGCAACCGCAAGGAACATTAGCATGGAACTTATGCATGGTATAGTGAAATTTGCATATTGTACTTGTGTAGTTTGCACTATGAAAATTAAAAATTCGAAAGCAGACATATTCACTTTATTTATCAGTATTCCTTATACTTCCGACACCAGTTTTTCGTCCGAAGGTGACGCGTCCTTCATTACGTTATACGAACATTGAATATCGGTCCAAAAACGACGCCTACACACGAGACGTCAATGTATGGAACCGGATATTATGGATCTGCACAAACTTGTCTTATTTCTTCTTACAGAAAGAAAGAGAATGCTTGTCGGAATTTACATTACTTGTTCCGAAAAGTGAAGCCTTTTTAGTGTATGTTTTATTCTGTATTCATACTTTGGAGTACTTTACTCTTCGTGAATAAAACATTATGTCTCTGGTTATATTGCTAATTATATACATAGAGTATTCCCGAAATTTGACTCGAAAGTGCGTTATTAATCACCGAAGAGCGGCTTCGGATGACTTTTTATAAGGTGATAATTACAACCTTTCGAAAGAGATACACATCGACCTGTTTGCAAGAAAACGACAGGCGTTCAAGAGGTCGGAAATTTTAAAAAGATCGCGCAAGCCTCTGGAACTTTGATTGGACAGAGAACAGTTCTCCGGATGGCAAATGTAAATATCCTGCTTGTGGTGCAAGTGACAGACGTAAATCGTCGCGAGCCCTGCAGTGGCGGATCTAGCTGAACATACCTCCACAATAATTATTACATCGAAGAAATGTTTCTTTATTCATTTGGAATAATATTAACGTCAATAAAAAAGCCTATTAATCATGCCAATTGCCAGTGGCGATAGGCTTTCACTTTAAAGTTGTATATTCATAGTGGAGGAAATATGATTTTTGGTACTGCTGATGTTATTAGACGCATCAGATGATAGGCTGAAAACACTTTTTCAATTTTTCAATATCTTCTGGAAAAAAAAATTGGATATGAGAAAATTAAAGGTAATGGTGAGAATTGATCCGGCACTGTTGCCGGGTGCAATCTGTCTTCTTGCATATCAATCAAGCAGGTAGTACAACCTTACTATACAGCGATTGGCAGCCTATCTGATGCGAGTACTCTCCCTCTCCAGTATATACTCTCCCTTCTCTTTTCCAGAACCCCATCGAGGGACGAAAGAAAGAATGATACATTGATCTCCCTCCACAATTCTATACTCCTCACGACTAACAATTGCACATTCGTATAAACAGAAATAATTGGATCAAACTGATAAAAAGTTGTAAATCTGAGAAGGGAGAAAAGCCTTTAGTATCAATTATTCTAACTAAATACAATGCAGAAATCAAATTTAAAATATTCCCCGACGTTGGGTAACTTTGTCAAACATATAGAATTAAGTCAGAAATCATTGTGTTAAAGATAGTTCCAATTTCATTGACTCTAAAATGTAAAAAAAAAAAAATGCCTTTCATTTACTTTATACATTTTGTGCCTAATGGTTTGCCCGTGGTTGATAATGGTTCCCATTTATAAGAAAAAATTACATTGAAAAGAAAAATTTACATTTAAACTTAAATCACAAGCTCGATTATGTAAATTTCTGTGATTTTTGTTTGTTCTTTCCTCAGTTTATAAATTCATGAGGATATTCGCTAAATGTGAAAATCGAGGACCGGTGCATCAGAGCATAGCTTATGCGGGATCTTGAGCACGTTTCGGGTTCATTCCCACCGAAACACAGAAATAACAGGACGGGCGTTAAATTGTGCATCGCGCCAATTATTTTAGATTCGCTGATTTTAATCCCTGCAATTTAAATTTTGATCCTTTTAAATTTTTGAATCTGGAGAAGATAATATGTTAAGATATTTCTTATCAGATTTTTATGACCTTTTTAAAGTGACGCCCCTTCTATTAATACTCACACCTGACAAGAAAGTTGAGTGAATCGTTATTCATTCCACGAATAGAATCTTCGTAAGTGACTAGAATTAGGGAAATATTTTAGATATTTTTAGTGGCGAAGCACGCAGTAATAGAGAATCTACTAGCTAGCCAAAATTCGGTATGTTACCTTCTATTATTTCCAGAATCCGAACCGCGACAAGAGATAAACATCAATCACCGCCAATAGCGTCTTTTCGACATTTTTCCATGTTCCTGTAGAGCAAAGTGTATTTCTAGATTTCAAGAGAATACGTTACTTAAACAAATGACAAGTGTGATTTAATAATGTATACTTTATATTTTTAGAAGAATAGTAGATCTCTCTTTATTTGAGAGATAATTCCATCTTCTATTTTTGGTAGGATCAGTAACACGATCGCACGATCGTACTCGATCACGATTTCAATGCACGATCGTATCTATACTTTAACTCGCGAAAAAATCCAACCAAGTTCAGAAGCGTGATCATTGAACTGGTCACGTGCAGTGGAGTAGGAATGTACACAGAAAATATTTGCTCATCCCTGATTCGCGTAAATAGCCTCATTGGGGGTTTTTCACGAAATCGAATTAAAGTTTTATTTTTTCAATTCTTTGAATGCTAGCAATTCAAATTGGATACAGTTATAATATTTACTAATTTAATTAATTAAAAAAATAACTGATTCACAGTTAGAATTCACTTTGATTGATATCAGTAAACATTATAACTGATTCCAATTTAGAGGGTATAGAACCTTTTAATTTTTTTTATACTACAGAAGCGAATGGTCCAAGTAAGAACAAACTGAAAGGCAGTTTGCGCCCGTCGCGGACACGTTCGTCGTTTCTCGGGTTGGTTGGTGTTTCGTCGGGGTTAAATATACCTTTGTGGTCGCATCATATGCTAAACAAGAAAGAGAGATAAAATAAAAAGAGAGAAAGCACAAGAGTCAGATACCAGGGTTGGTTTAAAGGACATCAGACTCTCCACAATATAAAAATATAATCGTCTTTTTATATTTTCATTTTAATTGCCTCCTCGCTCCGCGACATTAAAATTAAATCGCAAAATAAAAATCTAAAGACAAGAATCTTTAGGTACTTTCTCTTTTTACACATTTTATCTACAATTATTAATTAGCTTGACATTTACAGTTATTTAGTCGACTCTCCACTGAGTAAATTCGCTCTCGTGTTAAACACTTGCTCAACAAGCTTGATCATGAGTCAGATTAATAGTATTTAATAAATATATCTACAAGATTGCTTGTTTTCTTAAATTCAGGTGTACACGTATCCATTTGACAGAAAATTTATTTATTCAAACTATAAACTTAATATTCTTTAAATATCGCTGACATTTATATTATTTTTAAATAAAAATCACGAACGGACACCCATCCGAGTGTTAGCCGGATCGTACTTAACTTCCATGACTAGCCCAAGTGGTAGATTTCCGCGCAGCTACTACCATCGTTTCTTTTTCATCCTCACATTTTCTTTCAAAGCACAATTTCAAAGCTTAAACATAATTATTTAAAGCTCTCTTTAGAGAGATTTAAATACCTTCTTCAATGAAAACTCTCCAGATAAAATTCTTTCTCGTAAACAAACGATCATCTGCTAACTCTGACTCAGAAAAAGTCAGTGCAATTTTTCAAGCAACAGGTGGTGCGAAATGGTGTTAATTTTAGTGTATGATAACAAATTTCGATTGGTTCGCCGCCTCCTAAATCCGAGCCTGAGAGAGTCCGCTATTAGGGAGCACCTCCTCCGGTGGCACTGCTCACGTCCCGATATGGAGCAATCTCAGATTTCCATCCGTCCAAATCAAGAATATACGCTCGCGCCCCCGCTCACACTTCGAAGCACGACTGGGGTTGGTGCTTCTGGCGTGGCACGCGAGTTACAGTGCCAAAAGTGCCAGTCTGTTCAAAACCGTCTACTCTATTTCATCTCTCTCTTCCTATCATTTTTTATCATCTTCTCTTTCTCTCTCCATCTATCCGCTATCCACCTATCATGCACCCTCCCCCCCTCTCTCTCACTCTCTCTATCTTCGTCTCACTACGGTCCGATAGGAAGCACGTGCCTCTCTCGAAGTTCTCTTCCATTTATTCCCAATCTGTCCTCCTTGGTTTCTACACTTGGTGATGTTCAGCTCCTTCCTCTATTTTCTTTCCTTATTTAAGAGTTCATCTCTCTCCAATTGGGATCTTAGTTAACATTTTGTGCAAAATTATCAATTGTGACGCATATTTTGTGTAATCTTGTAACTGGTGTAAAGAAAAGTTTCGTAAGGAAATTTCGTGCTGCAAATGGTGTCAGTGAATTAAAAAGTATGAGATTTTCTTTAGTGGAAGACTATAAAAGTGCAGAGAGAGTGGAGTGAGGATTTTGTAATTGGATAGTGATAACTGGTCGTTTTCATGTTGCCAGAAAGCACGTTTCCCATTACAGGTGAGTTGAGTGTCGATTGTCTCGAATTCGATCCACACAATTCGAGTATACATTAATATCTTATTCATAATGCATAATAACTGAAAACAGATTCTCTCCTAGGTGAACACAAGTCACAACCTTCCAAAAATGATTTAGATTCAACTCAAAACTCTAATTAAGCCAACAAGCCATCTAGCGTGTTGATATTCGATTAGAGATATTGAAGAGATTACGAAATGAACCGTTATATGGACCTCAGCTTTATCTTTGATTTCATCCTTCATCTTTCCTTCTAGATATCTGACGATCGAGAGAGCAACACCTAGAGACCAGCGAGAGACATATGAATATTCATTTCCGTTCGATTTCGAGCAGTTAGCATGTCATTCGATTCAAGGCACTTAGATCACGTCGAAAGTTTCCTGTTCTTTAAGTCTGAAGTCTGAACTGAGGTCTCCCTTAATTGGCACACCGCCGGTCTAATTTATGATGTATACGTGGGCACCAACTTCGCTGTAATTTCCACTCGGGTTCGCGGGATGACAGTTCAATTATCAGATAATTTTGCCGATTTATGTAGCATTCGCTTCGGTGATTTAGCCTTCTCTGTTGCATTTCCTTCAGTCGGTGGGCATCACCTTGACATATTCCGGAGTATTGCAACCATCTATCCATTTTTAACCTAGTTGCGTTCCTGCCAGTGAGGAACAAGCGCATGCTCGCCTACGAATAGTAAATCTTTCGTTTATGCGACTCATACAAATGTTGTGTACATATTTAGAGACCATTTGTGTCCAGGATTTCACATGCTCAGTTTAACACATTTTGTTTGGATTTTTGTGGGAACTTTGTTGAAGGTGTGCAGTGCGAGAACCCTCAGTCAATTAAAATATTAAGTCAATTCCAAAACACTCAGATATATCTTATACCTTTGACCAATCCACATCCCGCAAATCCTCTGCCAACAAATGAACAATCTGACAATAAAGAATCTCACAGTCAAGCCATTGAATTTCAGTCAAACTAGTACACAACTAAAGCATAACATCAGCCAACATAAATCATTTGTTTAACCATAAACAATCAGTAAATCAGTAAATCAATGTCCGTAAACAACCAGAAAACCATCCAAAAACTCACAAAATGATTACCAATCCATTACCCACAAATCTTCAGTCAGGAAACCAACAGCAATCCTCAACTCGTTAATCAACTTACGCAGGTTGACTGCTGCTTTTCTGGTTGATAGAGTATTTGTGGTTTGGAAGAGTTTTACTGGATGACGGAATTTTGTTTTTGGGTAAATTGACTGTTTGGCATTAAGGTTTGGCAGTATTAATCATCTGCTGTAATCTACCAGTTATTGCCTATTGCCGACTATCAATTTTAAATTATCTATTGAGCAACTATTCATTGATCATCATCCGTTCTGATCTATCACTCGTAGATTATATATTCCACATTATCTGATACTTATTTCTTGTAAATGATCAAACTAGGATTATATCCTATAATTAGCTGCAATTTATCCATTTTAGATTACCTCTTCTTGAAATTTTTCATCGTAACTGCAACATGTTTTGAGTAACTGTGGAGTTAGTCCATAGCCGGTTGTAAAATGACGTCGCGTTCACAATTCGCTTATACATAATCCCAAATATGGAGTGAGAAATTTGAGAGAACCTAAAATAGTGGCAGAGCGCCAAACGCTAAAAATAGCTAAAAAATAAATTTCTGTTACGCGCGCCTGCATCATTCTATAAGCGGTCTTCAATGAATCGGGCCACCTCCCTCGCTCGATGTTAATAATTATACACCGGCCGGTATGTCGCGCGGCTTTTTATAACGGCAATGTCATCGCAATTACGACTGGAAGTACTACGTCAAGTCGAGTCGAAAATATCCTCTGGCTAGATTTTTTTCTCTTCTCTTTCCCAGAATTCGCAAAGATAAAAAAAGTTTAGCATATTTTTTTAGAGATATGTGTATTTGTATAAAAGTTACGAAAAATAAATCATCTATTGAGAAGTATGCAAGTGTGTGCTTGTCGTAGCTTATTATTAAATGAATGTAACCGTAAATTATGCTTTGCAATAAATCGAGATAAGTGGCACAAGTCTTCAGTCAATTACGAGCAGCAGATGAGCATAAACGAAAACCGATGATTTCTGTAGCTTCAAAAAGATAAAACATAATTAAGATGGTTAAAGAAACTTAATGTCGGTCGGCTTCGTTTCTCCCCTTCGCAATAATTCAAGCAAATAAAATAAAGAAACTTCTGGGGTCTTAATTACTTCCCGAAATATCTTTATGCCATTATCCATCAGTTCGAGAAATACGACTGCTGTGAGTTTCGAGCACTTTGCTTTGATTGCAGTCCCTGCTTGACTGGTTGTAAAGATTTTTTATGCTCGTAATAATCAAAAGAAAATGAAAAAACACCCAAATTCATAAAAATATTGTCTCTAAAGAAATTGTAATCCTAGAACATGATTTTGAAAAATCGCTTCCATTGTTTCCAGTTAATTGTCCTTTGAAGGTACTTGAGTTAAAAAATCTATTTTATTGTGACAATGAATTTGTTGATATCCTTGAGGTGATTCAGTCCCTTTAAGGGCAAGGAATTGGTGTTGAATGACTCCTCTTGAAGATTCAACGATTCCCGCATTTCACGATGCGAGTGGCAAAGGGAAGATCGTGAAATGCGATTTGCAGCTGACACGTGACAGAGAGACGGCGGCAGATGCCGCACGAAGGTCTGAAACCCGATCGAGTAAGACCAAGTATGGGCCAGGAATTGCGGGTGTTGCTCGGAGATGGTGTGTCCAGAGCTATTTCCGAGCGAGATATATTTTTATCCGTCAGAGTGTTAAAGTCAGTATGCGTATAATGTTCTCTACGTTCCTTCCTTTCTCGCTTGCCGCTTTGACATTACAATTCCTTCCTTACATATTTAGGAATCGTGCCTTTATCAACTTTAAAACAAGTAACAGAAAATAAGCTATAAAGGACTGTCCAGAGTAGATAATTTGCGTGAGATAATCAGCAATGGATTATCTGCAATGGTTAACTGCAATAAGTAATCTACAATGGATAATCTATAAAGTATAGTCCAGAATAGATCATTTTCACTGGATGATCTGCAATGGATTGGGCAAAACAAACAAGCAACAATTAAGCAACAAAAAGCAATAGATATTTGTCAATGTTGAGTCATCAATAAGTTTTTGACAGAAGAAGAAGCAGCAAGAAAAAATTATCTACTAATGACAAACCACAATAGGTAAACCACAATATATAAACTACAACAGACAATGGATTGCAAAAGATAATTGGTAATTAGTAATGGTTATTTGATAATCTACAAATGAATGTTCGCAATATGTAATCATCAGTTCATCATCTGTAATAGATATATCGCAACAGATAGTAATCATAATCAATGAGCATGTTACGTTATCACAAGGCAATTATGATGATTGTCAATATATAGTGGACAATAAACAAACTACAATAGGTAATTCATGATTCCTGAACCCTTAAGGATAATCTATAAATGATATTCTAGAACAGATTATCTATAGCGGGATATACTACAACGGATAATAGACTATAACATCTACCTAAAAAGAAATAGATGAAATATGTAATGCACAATATAAGAAACCATTATGTACATCTTGCAAAAGATAGTGCAAAAATATTGGCAATTATTTATCGACATCCGATAGGAAACGGCTTTCTTACTTTCTTCTTCAAGTTGGGTAGGTGCAGTTCGAGATTCTACGAATTTTCGACTCTCTAGAGACCGAAGGATCCATTTTATCAGTTGGGTGCTAACGAGAAAGACTCATATCTCCTCTCACATTTATACGACTTTCTGTTTCTACTCTGAGTTCCGAACAACTCTTATCTTTTCCTTCTGTTCACAGTAGGGAAGAGACCTTATCGCAGCCCCTTATCATTTATATTTATGACGTTCCCCTTAAAATTTAATTGTCTCACTACTAGTCTGACGATGAAACCAGACTTACTTTCACTACAATCAGTATTTTCACAACTATCTTAAGATCACTTGCTTCCTCCAACAGAATGCAGTCTAATTGCCAAGGTATTCCACAAGTACTTTACATTGAAGAACTTCTTTCCTTCCTTACAGTTTTGCAAATCATCTCGATCGATTTTCTCAGATTCTCGGATATTCACGATCCAGAGATCGATAACGCTGGCAACTTTCCATAAACGATATAGACATTACTTGCGGCCTATACTTGCGACGCTTACCGGCCGCTGCCGGCGGTGATTTTCTTGCGAAAAGTGTCTACGACAACGTGCGCGCGCGACGGCATATCAAAAAGTTCTGGAATGTCGTCCGATTCTGGAGGAATCGAGACAAGGAGCAAACGTACAGTTGTCGCGACGAAGGATACAGCGAAGCGGAATTACAATGGCACTGAGGCAATCTACACCGCTCGCTTGTCACTCGCCTCAACCAGAAACTGGTCTCTAGGGTTCTTTTTTTTGCATAGAATTCTAAAGGGTCTAGAAATGTAAAATTGCCTCAAGAAATATCTGTATTATGCAGCAGGTGCCCTCTTCTTAAATATTTTTACTTTCCACCTATAAACAATGTCTAGCAGCTTATAAAAAACACTGCTATATGGCTAAAAAACAAACATTATTTTTTTCTCTTTTTTCTTTTCCAGGGGGCATTATGCAGACCGAGGAAGTCGCGCCCCGGGCACAATCAACGGGGCTAGATGGCTCCTTGACGGACACATTGCCCTTTCAACATCCTCTGCATCACACACTTCCAGCACTTCTACACATGGCTGTTAAACAAGAACCTCAGGAAGAGGAGGAACGGGGACGTGAATCCCATAACTTAGGGTAAGAAACTTGAACTAAACAGTGTTGCCAACATGAAAATGTGATTTTGCGGCACACTTGTCACAATTGCGGATTTTCAAAGGAAAATGCGGACAACTTGTTTTTGCTCATTTATCTCGTCGTAACTCAAGAAAAATGCTGGAAACCACTTTCATTTGAAAAACAATTTTTGAATGCGAAGAAACCATGCTAAATTGTCAGAAAGAAACGAAGATATTCTGATATTCCCATTTTCTTTCATCCAATAGATTTCTTTAGTTCAGTGAACTTTTTATAGATTCGCTAGTGCGGCTAGTAGACTCTGCATTGGGACGCTGATGCCGTAAAAATGTTCGAATCCGGACTTCTTTTTTTAATACCTTAGGACAGAAAGAGAGGTCCGTTCGGATTCCAAAATTTTCACGGTATCAGAATCTCACTTCTGTTCAAGTAAAAGTAAAAATGCAGATATTTTGTCATCCGCATTAGGTAATTGCGGATTGCATCTGGCAACATTGGAACTAAAAAAAAATAATTCACTCACTACATGCCCGAAAATAAATCCACTTAGAGTTGCTAATTTCCTCGGCAATTTTCAATTTGGTCTCAGTTGTTTTAACACCTTCCCTCCGGTGAATCTCAGCTCTTCGACGTCGTTCATCATTTGCACTTTCGCAACAGCAACCGCGTTGTTAAAGCTAACGACTGAGACCTTCGAAATTAAATTTGTTCACTGAAGCGTTTGGCCTCGAAGCTTTTATTTTGTTTATAAACTTAAATTGAAAGCCCGGATCTTCCTTCTTGGACTGGTATCCATTTATTATAGATTCCTTACATTAATCATAAAGGCTCGCCGTATCCAGGTAGTTCATTAGAGATCGCCGGGGAATGTATAACTCCTGATTCACGACACTCAATATTACAAAAGCAGTCGGGAGGAAAAAGAGGAGGAAAAAGAAGACGCATTCGTCGACTCATGCAAGACCGCGTGCTTTTGGATTTTTACTAAGTTGGAAATTCCTTCGTCATCCGTAAACTTCGTGGGGAATATTAACTCTGCAATCTCTTTGTTTTTGGGACATTCATTTTTGTGATTGGAATGCAGATTGCATACATTATTTATTATTTATTCCTTACAGATCCCAAGCTGAACTGGAAACAACGCCAGTCTCAGATGATGGTACGCATATCCACCAATTGCAAGGAAATCAGCAGGTGCACGATGCCACAACAGGACAATCGCCTCAGGACAATACAAGCAGAACCAGCAGACCCAGGTTAATATTCCCATAATTCCTACCATTTTTCCTATATTTATTCACATCCCTTCCTGTTCTATATCAGTTTTTCCTCCCGTGTCGAGAGTTGCTCGCAAAAAGGATAATTTATTTTTATTACCCTCGAGAAGTGAGTTCAAGGAATGATGAAAACATGACACTTTCTAGAGTATATAATTTCGAATAACCGACTCTGACAGATCTTTTCCTCCACTCATTGACGAATCATTATGTCGCTTCGATAACGAGGCCGTCAACGGGAATTGCGCCATATCATATCTTTCGTAGTCACTCGGAGCTGCTAATCAGAGCGATAGATACAGTGAAACTGGTTCGGCCACGTTGCAAGATCAGTCTATTGATCAAATGTTCACGGAGGGGGAAAAATATACATGAGGCTGAAATACCGCGGGACGATTACCGTTATTGAATTTCATTAAATGTCCGAGCTGGAAGGGAAGCATGATCTCTGCCTACGGTCGAAGGTGTTACTCTGCATTATAAATTGCAATTAAGGAGTGGCTGGAATGCAGTAATAGGCGACTTGTGACGAACAAACAGACTACAAGTCTCCTTACCTACTAGTTATTATTTTTCCGACACCTTAACGCATTTTACTTTTCCTAGATGCTTACCTTAGAGTTTCTTCTAAAGATCCGCTTTTATTATGTTACAGTCGAGGACGCAGAAAGTCGCGGTGGAAGCTCAAGTTTCACCACCAGGCCCTGCCTCCCGAATATTTAGACCACTATGAAGCTGCTCTGGCTCAAGAAGCACTAAACTCTTCACCAACGCCAGTTTCTGAAACAACACCACCTAGTCCAACTCCCACAACTTCCACATCTACTCCAAGTCCTGTAGCTGATGTCCACGGTTGGCTCCAGAGAATCGCAGCCATGCAGCAGGAGCTCTGTCCAGCTCCCACAAGTCCTCAACTCAGTAATACTCAATTCGGGAACTCTAGAAGATCAGTAATAACCTCAACAACCACTCACCCTTACGTCAATCATCAGCAACATCCTCAACAACAATCCCAACCCACTCCAAGACCGCCTATGAAGTACTCCGACCTGCCCTACATGGGGGAGATCACCCTAGACAATAGTAAACCCAGAAGAGGTAGGAAGCCCAAAAAAGCTGATATTTGTCATCTCATCTATAAGAACTATGGTACCATTCTTCCTGGAACACCCGGGCACGAGGAGATGAAACCCAGGGAAAAACTCGAGAGGGATCCTCAACCCCAGATTCCCTTCCAACGAACTGACATCCAAAATAGGATCAGCAGCCTCCTAGAGAAGAGACTCACTCAAGAATCTCGTAGAAGTCTTGCCCTAGTCGAATCGATCAAGGAACAAGACGAACCATTAAACCTCTGCATCAGGGATTTAAATCAGTTGAAAATCAGGCTTTTGCGAAAGCATGGAAATGTCTACGAGTCTGGTCAACTGAAGAGCGAAGCCTCAAGTGACAACGAGGACATCGAGTGTCTGGGGACTGCTTATCCAGACCCTATGCGGCAAACAGACTCTCTTAACATTAATAATAACAATAACAGTGTCAGCAACAATAACAACAACAACAACAACAATAACAACAATGATTCAGTGAGTCCTAATCCTGGGTTTGTCTACTGGCCCAACGCCGGTGTCTTCATTCATCCAATGGCTCTTCAGTCTCAGTTCCTTTACTATCAGAAAATGGCACAGAACGAGAAAAACTTCCCCCGGACGGAAACCTCCTCCAAAGAGCAGAAAATCATTCCGAAGTCCTTGTACTCGATGCTCGAATCCAACTGTCCCACGCCAGTGCCTCCAGCTCCTCCTCCATCAGCGTCAGTCCCGCCGCCTGTCTCGCCAAGACCGAAGAGAAATGCCCCTGGCAATCAACAGGGCCAACCGACGAAGCGCAAGCGATCCGCCATATTCATCCCACCGATGCCTACAGAGAACAACAACAATCCTGCGACTGAGGTCAGCATATGCAAGTTCAAGTTCACTGGAGGAGCCAAACCCAGTCTCCAGGAAAAAAAGAGCCTCTCGGTCGATTCTGGAGGGAACTTTAGGTACTATAGTGGAACTGGAGACAAAAGTATGAGAGGTTATGAGTTCTTTCCTAGAGAAGCTCTTCAGCAACCAGCTGGTCAAGCCGGATCATCAGCTGGGGCTTTCTTGAACGCAGCTGCCGAGAGGATTCCTGTTGCGCCTTGTCAGAGGACTTTGAATCAGGATGATGGTAGGCGGAAAAGGAAGACGAGGAAGTCCCTTCAGAGGGAAAAACTTGAGCAGACCTTCAAGGAAAAGGGGTTTCTGATACAGACCCAACAACTGGAGTCTGCTGAGGGAGCCACTTACTGCAAATTTCGTCAGCTGAGGAAGTTTACTAGGTACCTGTTCAGGAGTTGGAAGGACTATCTTCCAGGAAGTGTAACTGGAGGACCAGATGGTGAAGTGCCGGAACAAGATGGTGAAAGTGATCCTTCAGCTAGCTCACCGGGTCCTCATCCTAGTTTGGTGGATATTCCATCAAGTCTTCTTGAGGAACCCAGCACTCTGCCTCTTACCTAGAGTTCGTAAGACTGGAATTTTGCATCTCAAGGCAAGATTGTACTTGTTAGGATCGACTAGTAAAACGTAGAATTGAGGACTCAAAATTTCAAGTGGAAATCCAGAATACGAGATTCTTGCAGGCTCTTTTTATATTCTCAACTTTTTGTTTACTTTTTCTTCCTCTTCTTTTCCTTTTCTCCTATCTTCATCCAAGCTGCCATCCTTATCTTATTTCTTACCTCTTCTTTTACTCTTTCTGCTGATCGAGTTGCCCTTTTTCCAGCCTCTGATCTCATTTTCTTCTTTTTTGGCTTCTTACCTTGACGTCCTTCGCTTTAATCCCATCTACCATCTCATATATTTCTTATGTATCACTTCTACTTTTTCTGGTCCTTCCAGTCCTACAACTCTGCCCTGTACATCAATATACTTTCCGCTTGAAGCCCTCTTTAAATCTTCATGAGAAGCTTTTTCAATCTTTTACATAAGTGACGTCATTACCTGTTATTTTGTCTGCAAGAATCTGTGCGTTCAGAAATAGCCGTTCTGCTTTAATATCATTTCCACACTCGTTGAAAAAAAAAATGGCCGGAAATGACTATGGTGTCATAATGATCATTGAGATTTCTCGTCTCTTGATTTCAGTTCGCTTTGCTTCGCTGTGAGTTTCTCCAAGCAATGCGGAATAAGTTCACGAGGGAATGACTGTTTTTTTTTTCTCTCTTCTTGTAAAAAGTGCTGTCTGCAATCTTGCGAAAATTTAAAAGTATTCAAGAACTGAGATGAAATAGAGATGATGGTGATTCCGTTTGATCTAAGTTGTGTTAGAAAGATAATAAAATCGGATAGAGTGATCTAGGTAGCGATACTTGATTCAATACGCCAAGTCGACTGATTGAGTTACCAGTCGCGAGTGATCATTGTTCTATGAATGAGTGCAAGTGAGTTCCGCGAATGGATTCTATGGTCCGTGTAAATGCTTGACAACTCGTGTTCAGCTTTATTTGTGTTAGGAAGGGTGTCGTGCGAGAGAAAATTGCTCAATCTACCATATTCTCTGCGACTTTCTGTTGAACCTGTTGTATGGCATGTCAATCAAATCGTTATCGATTCTGCAATCAGTATCAAGAGTCATTCACAAGTTTATCACACCATCCATAGCGAAATAGAGGATCAACTTATCCTGTATTCGCGCCTGAAAATATCTGAGGAGCTTACAATCAAAACGTGATTTGTCACAAAAAATTGAAAAATCTGCTTCTTGCCTCTTCGCTCTATCAATATGTGGCAATCAAAGTATCCTTTGAATATTGCAAAGATATCAAAGATAGAAGTAAAATGAAAAGAATTTTTTATAGAGTAAAGGAAGTGAAAAAAAAAAACGGTTTGTTGAAGTCAGAGCTATGGAAAACTTTATATCTGAGTGTGATGAATCCTATCAGATATTATCAGGGCTGCCACACAGTCACTTTTAGTCACTTTTTTCTTGCAAGAAATTTCATGTAATCCTTTGAAATTCCACAAAATCTTTTAAAAATCTTGTGAAATTTTTTAAAATTCAATGAGGAACATTAAAATCCCTTAGAAGCACTTTAAAAAATCAGCATTTCTTATACTTTTTACAATTTTTTAAAAATCCTTTTACATTCCACAAGGAAATTTAAAATTCCTTAAAATTCTTTGAATTCCCTAAACTAAACTGTAATATGACAAAAATAACATAATTAGCATAAAAATCAATTTCTATTTTCCCTGACATATACTCGCATTTCCCTGACTTGCTTAAAAAATTGTTTTTTCCCTAACTTTTCCTGACTTCCCTAACATGTGGCCATTTTTAGTCACTATTTTGTTCAAAATTAGTCACTTTCAGTCACTTTTTAGACCAAATTAATCACTTTTGTCACTTTTTTGAGGTACATTAGTTTGTGCAGCCCTGGACATTATACGAAAAATTCCACTCAATTACTCAGTTAAGTAGATTAAAATTAAAAACGTTGTCTCTCTCAATTACTCAGTTAAGTAGATTAAAATTAAAAACGTTGTCTCTTTCTCATGGCTTAAAAAATAAAAAAAAGATGACAAATTACTCCAGACTATTTTTGAAAATTGTCAAGAGCTGCCAGATGATCGATTCAAGTGGTACAAAGAAGTTCTA